>JABFPT010001516.1:0-19393 GCA_022817245.1 Nixonia krombeini | reverse complement strand
TTGTATGTAAATTTATGTTCAAAACTAAAAATGTACAATTGTATCAATAATAACACGAGGAGGCATTTAAGCTAAAAAAGTGTTACTATTTACTGTTTTCAGAAATACGTTGCCATTTCTGCAAATTAATCTCTTTCGATAAAGATCGTAATTTTCATTAGGTTCAATATAAAAAAAAATGTAGAAGGCACAGACCGCCCACTTTGAATGGAAATACGTACAAATTAAAAATTTTTCTGCAGCACTTGACGCGAAACTAGTTCAGTTTTTCCTCCACTCCACTATTTGCGACGAGTCGTTGAGTCGAGAAAGCGAGGTTCTGATGACGTGGAAGGGATGCTGAAACACGAGATTTTCTAGCTGTATGCATAAGCTAATTACAATCAATCACCGTGCGCCATGCACACGTGAAGATAGTATATCGCGCAGGAAGCCTTTACGTGTATTTTCGTGATCGCACAACTCGCGTCCCACAGCCGCGTATCTAACCGCATGCCTTGCCGTGTAGACGTTTACCAACTTACGTTCGCGGATACTGCTCTACTCGATGAATTAAAGATCGCTCCTTCACTGCAGTAGATTTTGGCGAAACCTTCCTCACGGCAATCAATCGTGGAACTTTTATTCCCTGTCAGGTATAAACAATTTATTTCGCAACCCGTCTAATTTATTAACCCAAAACGTTCGCTTTGGCCTTATTGCAAACGCTATCAGTGTTTGATATATGATTGATGAAAGTGCAGAAACTGTCCTTCAATACTATAACTCATTTCGCGTGTAAATTCGAGCATTTCCTCGAATTTGAAAATATTTACATTTCTGTCGCCGAAATTACGTGAAACGGGGAAATTTATGGTGTCAATATAAGTTGAACGTTATTATTTATGCACTTGTCGGACAACCGTTACTGTGCGCGGTATAATGGCCATTATTGGGGTTGGACATTTTACCAATAATGGGAACAAGACAAGCCACTTGAACGGGAAAGGTTTATATGGCGCCCGTAACCGAGGATACTTTCTATCGAAAGTGACTTTCGGCCACGGACTGCTCCGCATTTCGACCCTGGTGGCCGAATGCCCGCTGTGCTCAGGTAAATCGCGCTGGAGGAATCCCGCTTTAGGGTTGCGGGTGCGCGCGGGAAAGCAACTTTTCCCGTGCAAGAAAAATTGCTCTGCATATTTCATCGAAATGTAAGTCATTTTTCAACGACCCGGAGAAATTGAAACTCGGGCGAAGCGAGCGACGACAGCGAGATGCTAAACAAAAGCTGCAGGGCTTACCTAATCGTATATTCTCGACTTTAATTTCGGCTCCAGTTTCCTCCGAACAACAATGCGTTATGCATTTACGGATCATCGAACGCTCGGCTGGCACCGCAAAACAAATGATTACTCCTCCATCACGTTCATCCTCGGCCATTCATTAACGGTCATAAATCTCGCGGGTTAAATGAACTTTCGACAGCCGGAGCAATTCTAGAAACGTCTAAGCACGACGATCGGTATCGTCAGCATCGGTGCGCGTAGATCAGTCGCGTTTTATCAACTCGTTGATCGCGCACGATCGCGTCCAGCGCCGATGTCTCGAACAAACATCCTCGATTTCCACACACGGGACGTGATACGATACCACCGTTCAGAAGGATGCCACATCCATCCGAGTCAATAATTTATAATGTTCGGATACATTCCTGATTACAATAATTTATGCGTGGCGTATATTCCGTGGACGTTCAGTAGAGACTCGGAGACATAGCCCATACCGGTTTCTATTATTAATAAATCTGAATCGCGATGTCTAACGCGGTCGCAGATTTATCTCGGGCGTGACTTCTTTGGAGTAGTGGGAGTGGCTGGTGTGGATTTTCGGAATTAATAAATCTTCGCGTGCGATGAACGACGCCCTCCGCAACGCTTAGGACGCAAACACCGGCCCAATATTCCGCTGCTAATTGAACTTCGTATTACGTCGACGATGAAAAAGTGTAAAACAAATAAAGAATGCGAGCCATTGAACGTTGGGGCGGTAAATTAACTGCGAACTGTGCGAAACGAGTGTGTATCTACGGGTGTGCAAGAATAAACGAGAGAGAGGATTGAGAGAGAGAGAGAGGGGAATAGAGAAGAGGGGAGGAAGTAATGTCGAGCGGCATAAACGGTGGCGCGAGTGCGTCCAGATCCAGGGAGAAAAATTGATACGTGGGCCCTTAATGGGCCAGCGAAAACGGGCCCAACTGGGACAGGACAACAAAAGCACATATGCATATTATGAATGGATGAATGAAGGAAGAAGGCGAGGATGCCACAAATATATTGCCACAGCGCACCCACTGGCTGTGCGCGCGCGCGTGTCCGCGCCGTGCGAAAGAGAGAGAGAGGGAGGGAGAGGGGTGTAGGAGAGGGCGAGAGAGAAGGAGGCAGAGAGCGCAAAGAGGAGAAAACGAAGGAGCAGACGCTCCTCTATTCTTTACCCAGCTTTGTGTCCTGACGAGGGCACTGCTAAGGAACGGCGTAAGACAGAAAATTAGTAAAATCCACGTGGAACTGTCCTTCGTCTCCTCTCGCCTTGGATTTATAAGGAGCGAAGGCAGAATTTATACGGGGACTCGGGTTATTTATCGGTTTCGATGGCACACGCGATATCGTTATACTCGGATATCGATACGTCCTCCGCTCTCGCAGCAGAACTCACGAAAACGTGCTACATAGCCGAACACATGCGTGCTGCGACGCGTACCACGCCGCGTCCGTGTGGCCACTCGTATACCTGAACGCACTCTATACCCTTCGCATCCGTTCCCCCGGTCAACGAGAAACGGTAAATTTTTAATATTTATACCACCTGAGAGCGAAATCGAGGAGCGAGGAATGTCGAAGGGACAAGAGACTCGATAAATCTGCGATCCTGTTACACGAATTCTCGCCTTCTGCTCTCACCTTTCCACGACTTTTCGGCCCGTCGTCTTTTTCTAATTTGCCGTGCTCGGATTTATGCCAGCCGTGTGCCTTCTCGCCATTCTCATCCGCGATTCAATATCCTCTCCCTCTCTCTCTCTCATTCGAAGATATCTATCCGCGATTAACGGCTCGAAATGACACGTTGATCATCGGGCTATGTATTCGGCCTTCGTCGATCTCAAGCGTCGATGTACACGGTGAAAGTATCAATTCGCCGTTAACCACGGTTTCATCGCACAATTGTTTCGCGGAATGAAATTGAATCGGATTTAGCAGAGGGATGCGGCAGCGGCGACTTCGTCGGTTCAGGCACGGTCGCGACGCTGGATACAGGAAAGAGGTGCAGGCGGAAGTTGCCGCAAAGCAGACATTTCAGATTACGTAACCTTATAAAGGACCTCGGAACTAAGTACCGAAGCGCGGCGCAGAACTCGCGCAATTATTAATTTAGGGAAATCGATAAGCTGAAAGAGACGTGCTCTCTGTGCCGTGCTTGTAATTATTGCCTCGTTGCACCTACTTGGAAGGAAGAAGCCAAGAGTGAGTAATGGGGTGAGCGAAACGCCCCTCAAAGTACAATGCCTCTCTCTTATCACGCATCGACTTATCGGCAAACGCAATGCGAGCGTCGTGTGCGCGACGTTGTATTAATTGCTCCGTGAATGCCTATGCAGATGTTAACAGTCAGAAATATTTTCAATGTCACAACGTTGAAAATTGGTAGCGAAAGTGTCAGATATGTTAGAAACGACGATCAATTACCGTCTTCTTAAATATTTAAATATAGTAATCATCTTGGTACTTAGGTACGGATGAAATGCACCTTTACAGTTATAATAAAACAGTCACTGAACTGTCCATTATTGTCAAAATCAATTTACTTCATCTTTTATTACTAATTTTATAAAATGTATCATACGAGGACGAAAACTTTTTTTTTATTTGCAATGCAACTTTTGCTGGATGTTACACAAAGTAAAATGAAATGAAGTAAAGTTAATATTAACTAATGTCCAATATTAAGTGAGTAAAATGTGATATGCGTGTAAGCTATGCATAGCTAAAACTATTATGTATAACTGTATTGACAGCACTAACGTTACGTAATTATTTTCTGGTCCGTAATATTGTGAAAACGTAAGAAAAGATGAATATCTTGTTGCCTGTGGTGTAACATTGTCCCACGGAAGAATGGATGAAACAACTTGAATTTTGCTTAATCCGCGAATCGAAGCTTTCATGAATAATTCATGAATCCCTCGCTTCTTCTTCCGTTCTCTTCTATGCCGCCCTCACCTATCAACCTTTTGAATCAAAAACTTTTGAAATCTCCCCCCTTTTCTGCTGCCAACTTCGGAAAATTTATCGCGTTCGTCGGCCATTCAGTGGCGGGCTGCGTCACGACGATACAATGTTTCGTGTTAGTTTCAAAGCGAGCGAAAGGGGAAGGAGAATCCACTTTCTTAAGCGGAAAAAATTCGGTATCGGGAAGAACGGTTAGCCTTCGACGTGAAAACGCTTCGCGTTCCGCGTGAAGCGACTGCGAAAGTTCCGCGTAACGCGTTGAATGCCGGAACGGGCCAAAGTCACCGGGACCTTTCTTGCCCCGAACGGCTATAAATTCTCGAATAATATGGGACGTTGCGTGGAAAGAGCGAGGAAGTCGGTTGTTTCTGGTCAAGCGGGTGAATGAGGCTGTTTTTATTAATATTTTGTGATTTATAGGGTGACACACCGCGAGAAAAGTTACGGGACATAAATTGATATTATACCGACCAACCCGTGTTTGGAATACGATATGGGATCCAATACGGGTTTTATTACGATATCATCGATATCGTAATAAAACGAAGAATAACAATATGACAGCTCGCCACGCGGGTTTTCGTTCCTTTACGACAATGATCAGCCAAGAGATTTTATTGATACGGGAAATTTCTTTTTATTCCGCATACAACGTAATTCGATCAGTGGACATTTCGCTGGGAAAGAAGTATACGAACACTTGATTGAAAATAATGATGGGCGTAATGGAGAAAGAGGCGAAGGCAGCACAATATACCTGCACCGCAGGCTCTCGTTCGACGAGTCTCTCCACAAAACGCGCGCGTTTTGCAGCGACACCGATCACCAATCGAGGAGTCAAACGATGGTTAAACGATCCCAAACCCAGAACATAATTCAACGAAGTCGAGGGAGCGACGCGTAATGCGTCACTCGTGCATTGTCCGATGGCGGGTGTGGTTGGAGTTGTTGGCCCATTGCGTAGGACGATATACCTGGACCGTACCTGCTCGACTACTCATCTGTCAATGCTAACAATGTCATTAAAAATACGCAAATTTATTAGATTGTATTAAACGCCCCGCTGATGTTCATTAATACGACATTTCGATCGTTTTTTGTGCCAACGGCCCGCAAAGTATGTTGTTATTCGTAACAGTATATTTATTAAATCTGCGTTGTTTGTAAATCGAACATTCGCCAAACCGGTTGACATTTCGGGCAGGTAATTTGTTAAATTCGTTTCTTCGACGAAATCGGAGACGAGACGATTGAATCATTAACCGATACGTGTAATGCGAACGTCTTCGCCGGACGCGACGAAAGTACTGGTGCAGGCCACCTGCCGAGCAGTGGCATGTCCTAATAAATGAGCCTGCCGATACTCGTCGCTCATCTCGCGATACCTTCCGCCTGACGTCTTTATACACGCCGGCTCCTCCTGGAGTTCGTCTGTCACGCAAATTGCGCATCTGCCTTTCGAGATGTCGCCGATTTGTTTTGCGGGACTCGTGCTCGGGTGTGGTCGCGGATAACAGCGCGCCACCTGCGAATAGCCGATAGAGCACATCCGAAACGAGCAAACGTCCCCTTTGTTCATCGGCGAATAATTAATTGGATGGGCAGGCGCTTTTCACGCGGCGACCCTCTCTCTCTCTCTCTCTCTCCCGTTCTCTCCCGCGACGCTGGGAACGAGCGTCTTCAGCGTTTCGGACGGAACACGTTTTGTGAATAAAAACGAACGATCCGGCGGGATTCGGGGAACCGCGATGCCCCGCCGGGGAGAGGGAAGAGATGCTGTGCAGCTTTGGATGCGCGCATTCTGGCACGCATGGCAGTTCTCCAGATTGGTATTTGATAGGACGCGGACACGTAGGGTACGTATAAGCGGCAACGGGAAAGATTAGGATGATATAATTACGACATTAACATAAGTCACGGGACGGAGACAGCCGCGGAATAGTAATCGTGTCAAACACGTGTACGTACACGGGCCATGAACGCTCACGTGGCCGCGGTCGTTTCGCTTTACTGTACTTCGCCTCGTTGCCGAGGTTTCTCGCGAGAGCGCGTATACGCTGGGTCAGGGTTGATATTAAATGCCAAGATAGTTATCGCGAGCGTTGCGGGATCGTCAACCAGAGGAATCGAGTCGCTCCGTGATCCGAAGAAGAATTACTTTTCGCTGAAACGACGCCCCGCGATAACCAACCCTTATCGCGATCCCGCCGCTGCGGCCGCGGTAATAATTTTAATTCGCATATTAAATCTCCCGGCAAAAACAGAGCCTGCGGAGAATTGAATCTTCGCGCAGCGGGCGCGCTCGCACGCCGGGGACGACAACGATCGCGATCTCTCCAATTAAGCGTCCGCTACGTTTTCGTCAATCGGACGTATTCGGCCGGTGGAGAGAGACGTCGATGGATGAGGAATAAAACGTCGGTGGCGATCGGAGATAGGGCTTTCCCGAATCGTCATTCACGGCCGGGCTAATGAAGAAGTTGGGCGGTCATAAAAGGTGCGCAAGGAATGAAGAAATAAAAATCGTCCCGCGATCTTTGCGGTAGGAGCGGTAAAAGAAACGGACGAGGGAAGGAGGAAGGAAGAGAGACAGCGAAGCGGTGGAGACTTGGCACACGTGTGCGGACGAGGAGGGAAGCCGATCTCGGTTTATCCGAGTCACCGATCGGCCAGATTCCGAGAAGCGGCCGAAACAATGTCATAACTCGTGGCACGGGTGCCGGCGCTATAAATAGGCATTCCTGACCGTACCTGATATCGCGTCAGGCCGCCACGGTCCTGCTTCGTATTCGTCCCGCGCTACCAAGACGCAATAATTATAATGCGCGTTAGACCTCTGTCAGCGGCCGATCGGTTTTTGATGTCCGGTCGGGACGCGATCACAGCCGTTCGCCATTCGGGTCTTTCCAAACGTTCGTGATCGAAATTTTCGATTGGCTTCGAAACACGAACGTTCGATCTCACAGATACGCCCGTCTGTAAATCTCGCCAGACGTCTCGGTCAACGCCGGTCCGTCGAAGGTTTTCCCTATTTCTTCGGTTACATCGTTCCGTCGACTGCAACACGCGCATGCTAATAGAAATAAACTATCAGCTTTCCATCGAGCGCCGTTTCCGTGCCTCGTAAAATGTAGCCGCTGACTCAATGAAGAGAGGAAGAGAGCGTCGAGAGAAGCTGGTTTATAAAATTAATATTTATGCTACCGGTTTGTATCGGGCGTTTAAATGATGTTTTAATACCGTATCGTAATCGGATACTCATTAAGGCGCAATTGGTTAATCAATTAAAGCGACACTTGTTGTCAACACCTGGAGAAACATGTTTGGAGCACGTCACGCATGAGCGCACCGACCGCCTATTGGCGGCCCGTCCTTACCGATATGACCGCAGCAGCTCGCTTCCTTTTCCTTTTCCACTTGCCTCGCCGTCTCGCCTCTTTCTCTCCGCCGGCGAGCAAGGTTACGGGACTAGTCCTCGGGTTGGCCGAGGTTAGTTATGAAGCCGGTGGGGCAACTCGTACGCGGTTGCAGAAGTATTTGAACGGCTGTCGGCCCTTGCGAGACGTCAAAAAGTCAAAGGGAAACCACTGAAATCAGTTAGGTATCTCAACTATGCGTGGGACTTACGGAGGGAGAGACGCGGCGGAAGAAAAAAGGTGGCTGGAAAAGAGAGAGAGAGCCTGATGGGAAACAGAGCTCTGGACAAGGACGGTATTTTGGCCGACTGGACGGTGAAAGAGAGAGAGAGAGAGGGGAGATGGCACGAGGAAGACGATATGACGCGGAAACGGAAGCGGGAGCGAGACGGAGAGAAATAGGTGATCGAACCGGGCAAGATCCGGAGAGATTTCCAGAAGATGAGATGTTTATGGGCAATGTTGTCCGGACCGTTGTTCCCCAAACAAACGTGTCAATTGTTATCGATTATTTATGTCTTTTGCCGAGTATCTTGTTTCGTGTCTTTTTTTTTTTGTTATTTGGTATTTTGACCATGTACATGAATTCAGTCCTCACCTTAGATCAACGACACTGTTGTATTTCGAAAAAATGTGTTCGTTGGTGAGATGAATTACATTCACGTAGCAACGTTGATTTCCACAATCATTTGCAATAACCATATCTGATAACAATACAAAGCATAATTACGGACATACGTTTTTTCCCAAGGTGTTGTCAACAAAACGTTTCATTACACGATGTTAATTTTAAAGATCGAAATAAACATCTACTTCGGATGTATTTAAAATGCGAATTAACCTTAATATATAAACAGTGTAGGGTACACTTGTCCAGCGAATGAGACGTTCGATACGCAGCGGGCAGGGCACATTTACATGTATTTGATTGCAGCATTTGGCATTTCTGCGAATGCGGTACATATATATATATATATTATATGCAGATGGGAAGAATGATGGACAGACGAACATGGGCATCGCGGGGCCGCGTGTGGGTGCGTGTCGGTGGCCAGACGAGAGTAAGGAAAGATCGGATGCCGGACGAAGGTGAGCAAAAGAGAGAAGATATCTTTCGTCGGACGAGAAGAGGTCGCGGCGAGGCAGGACTGGGAGGGACACAGAGGGAACTTGTTATGCTTTGAGAGATATGGCGGAGGCCTGCGGAATACATAATTTTGTAAAGACAAAAATGCTGCGGTCGTGCCTCGGCGGAGTCGCATTTTTCCTTGTTTCACGAAATGTTCAACTCGCCTGCCTTTGCTCGCTCTCCATTTCCTTCCCTCGCGCGTTCTCTCCGTACGCCGCTCTCTCTCCGTGTCTCTCTCTCGCTCGCGCTCGTTTTATCGCATCATCCTTCTCGCGTCCCCCTGGTAATGGGCCGCGGAATGAGAAATGTTTTGTAAAAAATGTATCCGCATCTTCGTGTTGAACCTGGCGGACGATCCGGCGCTGCAAAGTGCTCCGCACTACCGGTAGCCGTGCTCTACGTGCATACCCGCGGCAATCGTGTAATGAAGCCCAACTTACGGCGATGATCTGATCTTTTGAATATGCAATCGTGGAAAAGTAATCACTCGCAAAAGCGCGACCGGCTACTGCATGGTATGGTAAGGGCGCATTTTCATTTTTATCAGTCGTCCACGGCAATAACATTCTCCGTTGGGGAGGCCATATTACTTTTTTAATATAAATCATGCGTGGCGAATAAACAAAATGATCCAGTTGCGTGAAAAAATATCGAAGATGTTTGATACGTCTACGACATGGAGACAAATTGGAAAGAGTAACTACGTTTTAAATCACACAATAATATACAAAATATACATATGCCTATTACGACTAAAATATATATCATTTTATTTCAGTCTTTTTAATGTGATCTCTTTTTTTACATCTCCCACATTATCAATTCCGTTCACACTGCTAAAGTTCAGATATCAAAATCCTTTTCTCACTTTTTTCTAAACAGTTATGCAACTATTTCATTTATATTTAAATGATTGGATGAATGAATAATTAACTGTTCTTCTTTAAATTAATTTCTTTGACACCGTTGCTCTGACGATTTATCGAAGTTTCTTTTTTGGTCGTCGAAGTAGTTATTTTCAATATGTGCTTTTCAGCGCACCGTTGTGTTTATTCTGTGCATATTAAAAAAATGCACAGTCGTTCCAATGGAAAATTAGTTTGCATTTAATACGTCGGTAATGCTTAAAATAGTTCGCGTTACACTAAATGTGTATTACACTTTGAGTGCAAAACGGCAGTAAAAATCTTCCAAGTACGTTTTGTCAGCCAATTAGTATTCTTCCTATACCACGCGTAAAATCAGATATCTCAATTAAATTATTTCCCGTCCGATCAGCGTCGAAGCGACTTCCATGACAAAAAATCCCGTGATTGATAATTAGCTGTCAACAGTCACTTTCTAATTTATTCATAGATGCAAGAACGTTTTTTACACAGACGTTAACGTGTAATTTAGGTATTAAATAACAAAGTATCTGATGCATAAACATCATCGGTTTCTCCGTACTTGTCCGTTTCGTACTTCCGCTTTCACAACACGCCAAATAAAACCGAACAATCTACTTCTCCATCAAACGGGGAAAATGCGTTGGAAAAATTTCTTCGTATAAATCTCTTCTCGCGCGAACGTTCCCTGCATCATTATTTCGGTCTTTGACGAGTTGTGTTGACCCAACGAGGAAGTTGGTCGTGCGGTGATCCGTTACACCTCGCCCGTCGTATCTCGATCGAGCATCGAGGATGAGCTGGTCGAGGAAAGCGGCAACACGAGGGAGGAAAGAAGGCGTGACGGCGAGCAAAATCGGCTGGCAGCTTCTTCTGCACCGACCGCGAGATCGTTAATTCCGTGGTGAGATTCCTCTCGAAGGGAGCCAATCTCGAGGGAGAATTAGCGTGACCCGACGTCGCATTTGACTATCAGTCGAATCACGTTCGGGTTTCGGTGAAGGGTAAACGGTTCGAGAGACGTGCCGAGGAAGATCCGAGTTCGATAAGGTGACCCGCGACTCGTAGTACGTGTTCCAGAACCTACTACGGAACAAGCAGATACGGCGACGGAAACTGGCGCTCTTCAGAGTAAACAAAGCGGCGATGTTGCGTTAAACGCGATGGACGATATTTGTAAATTAACCGATATGATAATTAACCGGTGGTGGTCGAGGCGCGAAGTAAGACGGAAAATGGATCGTGTTTTCGGCGGAGCGCGCGGTTCGATCATTAGCAGGATTACGCGGAACAAGATCATCATTGAGATACGCTTTTCGCCTCATCGGCCGGTGTGTCTCGTGGCGAATTAAAATCCGACGACTCACGGCCCGGATCCCGAGATAGCGCGCCTAATTCAATATATTAGTTCCGCCCGTCCAATAACGTATAATCGTCGAGGGTTCGGGAGTGTTAAGTTTTATTGTTCCAATAACTCAGCGTGTTTGAAACAAAATCCCCCAAAACGCTCGGGAACGCGCAGCGGACGATTTATCATCGGCCTGGTCCCGATGCAACTTAATATTTTTGCCCGCTAGCACGCTCTCGACGCGCATCGCCGGATTTACCGGGAATGCATCGGCATAAAATTTTGTCGGCTGGATTTCGTGGCGGAGCTGACCGTATACGCGTACGACTCGGAATAGAGTCATCTCGCATGCCTGATGTTTCTACGGTCTTAAATCGACTCCAGATATCGATCTCTTTGCTATCGATAACATTATGAGGGAACCAGGACGGTTTAACCGGATCCTGGAAACGATTCGACGGTTTTATGGCAGTCGTTGTCAAGATCTGTCGTCGAATCTGAAACGAGCCTTAATTGAACATTTTCTCACACGACGAGAACGAACGAAAACGTGGTGAGATCCGCTCGACCCATCAATCAGATACTTTATTGATCAGTTCTGTCGATGAGGCGGCCATTTATTGCTCGTGGAATCGTTCGTTATTCAAATGCGATCTTCCTGCCGTCTGCTTGACAGATCGTTCGATACGCCGGAATATACTCATTTGAATGTCCGTCTCAGGGATTTTCATGTTGCGAAATTTGGCCAATTTGATCGGTACCCGCCAAAGGTCCCCTCACTCCTAGTCACCAGACGGATGTTTTCTCCCGAAGCCCTTCTAAGTAATTATAACGAGCCGCTTTGTCGAGATACGAATCTGGTTATTGTCGAATAAAGGGTCTCGTAAAAAAGCCGAGCGCGCATCGCGCGTTCGGGGAACACGAGGCGCGGGGGTCACGCGAGATGGTCATCCGAGTTTCGGGAGAATCCATACTGGAGACGGTACCCTATACATATGACCGCTATAGTCTGCAACCACTCTCCCATATGTGGATCCCGGAATATTTTTATATTTCTCAATTTAGCGATTCGCTCCCCTAATGCTGAAAAAGCGCAAGAAAGAGGAACCTAATGGGTTCGGTATGATGACGAAGCGTTTGACCGATGTCGCTGAACGAACCAAAACGGTTATTAGTTCGATCGGCTTGTAGCAGTGAGGAAAACATGGATGACAGCAAATGAAACAAAAGACGGTACTTTTTGACGGCCGCCATGAGTATTAGCGGTTTCCTTGCAGTGCCGGTACCATCTCGGCCTACGCTCGACGGGAGCATTAACAATTGTAATAAAAGGCCTGTTGCTGGGCGAGAGCGAAAGGGCGCGCGAGAAGGATGGAAAAAACGAGAGGGAGGTAAGAAGACGAGGACGGCCGACGCACGGCAAGTCAGAAATAATTTTAATTTAAACAAATGGTCAGCGGGGCGGCGTCTTTGTCCGCGTCTCGTATTATTTATGCGCGACCACGAGGAGCGCACGTGCGCCTCTGTGTCATCGGCGCGGACGGGTGCGTTGCGCTCATGTCGCGTCAATGTTTTCCAGTACCCGCCAGGTATTATACTTGCTAGCATCGCCTTGATTTATGCGATCGAGAGTGCGCTCACGTTTATGGAGAAAGCCCTCTCGTAGTGTACAACGGTTACCGCGAATAATATAATCGCAGCGGGAAGTCCCGACTTTTATCGGACATTTCGAGAAAACGGCTCCGCTCGTACCGCCTCCTCAGCGAGAAATGTTTTTTCTACAGGAGGGAAAGCCGGGGCGAGGGCCATCGATAAACGCGAGAGAAATTAGCAGAATGGATCGTGATCGTAAAAGCAGTCTTCCCAACAATTTGAGCAATAGCGAGCTGCGGGGTGATTCGGTGCGCGGTATCCCACGAGACGGTAGATCCGCGCTGTTCGAATGTCGATAGTGGAATACCGAAGGGTGCAGAGGTGACGGCGGCGACGGGAGAGCAAGCGAGGTGCGCGGCTTTGGTCCATCGGAAGACAAAGACGAAGGAGGAGGGAGGAAAGAGTTGCAGAAAACGCAGAAAGCAAGGAGCATTTGGGGGGGGAGGGGGAGGGGGAGGGGGAAGGCGAGGAGAGGGTGGGAGATGAAAGGGGAGGGTTGGGTAGCGGCGAGCGAGAAGGAGCGAGGGACTGTCTTGAGCTACCACGCGGCCTCTATAGGCCTTTGATCTTCGCCGCTTCGCTTCTGCCTCGCTCTATCGACACTTCATACTTCTAAGGCTGATCGCGGCCGTAAAACATTATGCCATAGCTCTCGCCCGAGAGCCAAGTCGAGACCCTTCGAGCCATTGTGTCCGGCATTACACGGCCGTATGCACACCCACCGTAACACCAACACACGCGCGATTCCCAAACACCCACACCGACGCGAGTGTGGGAGTCGCCACCCCACCCGGACAATGCCGCCAACGCCGACGCCGCACAGCCGGCGTCGTCACCTCGGACGCGAATCGGTAGTGTCGGCGGATCCAGCTCGATCGTATTTGCTTTCCATGCGCCGTTGTCGTCGGCCTCTTGACGCTTCGGCTTAATCACGCGTCTATTCGTGCATCGTAAAAGCGCTCGTTATCGCCGACGGCAGCGTCTAATTCATTTGCTCGGGACATTATGAAAGTCATCGGAAGTTGATTAAGCGTAGAGCAAACCTATGTAGCACATCCGCCTCGCATTTTCCGCCGGCGTGTGCCACCGTAAGTAAATTAATTTTTCCGCGCCACGCGATTAAACGTATCCGAGTCCATCGATATGAGGCACGAGGGAGACGCTTGAGAACATTGGGACTTGTTAATTAACCTGATAGATCGCGGGCAAAAGTCAGTGCCACGGGGTCCCTCGCTTGATTTCTCTCCTGAGACGAATATAAATAAATAAAAGTCGGGAGCGACGCGACGACGAGGAGGACGCCCGATGCGTTATGTTAATTGGGGCGTTGTCTTCAGGCACGCACCCAGGCTCATTAGCCTTCCGCCATCGAACCGTTTGCTACATTTATTTCTCAATTCGGTGTGTTAATAATAGTCGTCTGGCGAATCTCGAGCGGTTATGTCGCTCTCGCTGTCACGCATGCGACGTTACCTGACGACCGTTTTACGATATTCCCAGGAATCCGGCGGTGCCAGCGCGATTCCGAGAACGCCGGATAGAAGGCATTGATCGCGGGCATAAAAATCGCCGTCCCTGACTTCGGTACCATGCGTCATTCGTGAACACGCGGGACGAAAATCGCACAAAATGCTCGTTACCGTCCGGTCCTGTCGCCGGTCCTTGGCGCAATTCGACCCACGTGACTGCTCCTCCCTGGCATTATTTATATGACCATTGTGCCTGCAAACTGCCGTAAATCAGGTTAATTAAATCGTTGAGTTTATACAAG
Source organism: Nixonia krombeini (assembly GCA_022817245.1). Taxonomy (NCBI): domain Eukaryota; kingdom Metazoa; phylum Arthropoda; class Insecta; order Hymenoptera; family Scelionidae; genus Nixonia; species Nixonia krombeini. The sequence goes on along the minus strand of JABFPT010001516.1, from coordinate 4,924 downwards.
TCCTTCCATTTCGAGGTAGCTTTGGTGAATCACCAAGTTGTCGTCGCGATGAATTTCGCGCGCAAAAAAGTATAAGACGCCGTTTAACAAGAAGCTGCCGGAGGTGAATAAAAAAGATTTATTCGCTTTAAGATTGTACCCTCGCTCCGTCGCCGGGTCAAGGTACAACGCTTAATTAGCCGCGTATTTCTAGCTTCGGCATCGATTGTGTCGATGATTAAAAAAAAATGATATTCGCCTCTTACTTTGCCGCTTGTTGCATAAAGTCCGGTCGTAAAGAATGGCGCATCTGCGAGCCGCTCGGAGACAAGTAAGTGGTTTAATTCCATCAGGCGGTTCACGCGCCGGAAGTAGGTTTTATGAGAGGATGCTCACACACACACACACACGGCCTCGATGAAGTAGATTAACATTAATTTCAATAGCACGCGCGCATGGCAATGGCAACAAACAATTATGGCGTGTCGTGTCATCGATGCGTGAGATCATCGATGGCTGGAGGGTGTCGCGGCTAAATGACACCGAGATAGACCGGCGCTGCTGTTACACTCGTTAACGCCGCTCGCTAACGTGGCTGATGAATTGTGAACTCTATGAATTAATATCGCCATCTGCCGTCGAGCTTCGCCTTCTCGCAGCCTAACGCTTTAACGCATTTCGGCGAGGCCGGATGAAGAAGAACATCTTGACCCAAAACTACTCTCTGTTCGATGGAAGGATAATATTTGTGTTGATCGCATAACGCAAAAAACGAGCAATCGTGAATCACGTCTATGACGCAACACGCGGCATGATTCTTGCCAATAACCGTTTCTGTAACGCCCGAGAGTGGCTTACGTTTGACACAACGTTGAGTATTGTACGTTGGCTGCTCAGCTCGCGTCTCATGCGCCTCCCTCTCTCCGCGCCTTTATCCTCGTCTTCCGCAGCACCGACAAGGAGTTAATGAATGCTCACCACTCTTACCGTCCCTCGTTGATACAGTGGCGTCTTGGCCCACGCGTCACCATAATTACGCCATACAAGCACGCGTGTCCCATACTGCGTGACCAGAATGTCAAGCGCACTTATCTCTCTCCCCCTCTCCTCCGCTATCTCGCTTCCTTACTCGCACTCTCCCTCTTCTCCTCTTCGTCTTCTGCTGAATAATTTCCACACGCTGCAAGAACATCGTGTTACCCCGGAGGACATCGTAAATTGTTTACCACGAGTTTGTCGTAATATTACGTTAATCCATTAATTTATGGAGCATTTTGTGCGTGTCTGAGGAACAATGAAAAAATCGTAATGGCGTCGATGAAACATAGATTTCGGTGGTAACTCGTAATGAAATCGCGTTGCGTCATCCGCAGTAGGACAACGAAATTCGACTTCGCATGATTTATGCGCATATATTTTCCCGTGCGTATACTTGGAAAACAGAGTGCAATCATTTGGCGGAAACTTTTCTACCCAAAATATCACATTCGCCCAAGTTCCTCGTCGAGCCGGCTCGAATGTAAGTATCTTATATATGTATTATGAGCTTTGTAAGTTTCCGCCGTTTTCCGTCGGATCCCCGTAAAGTGCCGGATTGGCAAAGCAGCTAATATACTAAAGTTTTCGCATCATCTGTCGGCTATCTTCCATCTCTTCGGCCCTCGACGTACTTATTAAGTTCCGCCCGTGATTTCTGTCGGGAAATGGAAGGATGGATTTCAATTGCTCGTAAGAATATTATGGAACTTCGGCTCTATCGTACAAAATCCTGGGCGAATATCGCACGTCGTTTCGGAAGTCGATACGAATGAGCATTCCTCCCCCCCCCCGTTGTAAACGATCGCGCTATCGAAAATGATCGAGGAGCTTCATCGATTTTGATTTTTTCGTCGATTTGTGAGAAATGGTTCAACTGGCCAATGTTGTAAGTATTGTGCTCCATTTTATTAAATTAACTATCTGTTATCATTCAAAAACAGTAATCGTTGGTATTAGGATGAAAAAGTCGATCGATGAAATGGGAGCACTTTATTAGCACATTTATCCACTGAAAAGCATATTTGACGAAAAGTTCACAGTAAACAAAATGCATATTCAGCGAATTGTCCTGTTAAATTGCTTTATAACAAGAATAATTCACGTTATTAATACTTCCTGATTTAAGATGCTCCTTTTTTTTTTAATTGACGACGTTCATTTACAAAGAGAAGAAGAGAACATTTGGTCAGTTCTTCATGTGTAATGTAAGTTAAAAAATACATAGTGTTCTTCATTTGAAACAAAATTTAGATTGATCAAAATTACTGAAATCAGCTTGAGATCTGCAATTTTCCTAATGTTGATCAATGCGGATTTCTTCCCCGAATTGAGATACTCCTTTTTATCGACGATGTCTGATTGCCGTCATGTTTTATGGGCATATTAGAAGCAAATCAGGAGGATGAAGCCTCTAATCAAAGATACTGACGAGTGAGTAGGTTGTCTCGTCTGACATTACGGCATTACGAGCCACCCCGTTTTCTTCGGTGGTTTCACCCTTGTCCACATGTCACATTCATTAGAGGCATTATGTTACCTCGGCCGCAAAAACAGCCGCGTGATTGCAAATGTAGCGGCGACGATTCCGAATTATCCCGGCTCGAATTCTCGAGTCCGGCGAATGGCCAGGAAACGGGTCGCCGCGCGTCTTTGACGATGCATTAAACGGCTCATCCCGGTCGTCGAATAACTCAATACGCATTTGCCGGCGAGTCGGCGATACGCGCGGCGGAATCGACAGTAAAGAAATATTTTCGAGCTATCGCCGGCACTTAAGTTTACTGCTCCCCATTCTTCGCTCGGAATGCAACGCCTTTACTAAATAACGCTTTAATGCCCTTGTATATGTCGCCGTTCACGATCAATGAAAGATCGGTCGAAACGGCGCGGAAGAGCGCTCGTGTATAGTTAGTGAAAAGTTCCCGCGATCGTTCATGGATCTCTCCATTTAGTTATCTTTATGATCCGAGATTCGCGGCGATTTACCAAGAGGGCCGCGCGAGCCGAGCAACGTGGAAACGGGTAGGCGAGTCTTTCACAGAAGAGGATCTTGCAGTCAGCCACGACCGCCAAGCGCGATCTTTTCCCGTAAACTTTTACGACGCTGAGTTATAATTATTTTATTATTGCAGATCGTAAACGATCAAACAATAAAGGTAATAATATGCAGTAAATACCTTAATGGACAGACAACGTCATCGAGGAACGTGTTAACCACTCGCGTCGTAAATGCACGGATCGGCTGTTCCCGCCGCATCGCCAAGTATCGACTTGTCAGAGGAAATTAACGACCGACCAAAATTAATGGGTTAATATCGAAGGATTCCACGAGCCAATATTCCGGCGGTGCGGGGGTGGTCTTGGCAGACGCTGATATATTAGCATCCCGCCGCCGCCACCGCCGCCGCCCGACCGCTACTTTGACATTTAAAGAAATATCGGGGCCTCCACTGCCACCTCCTCCCTCTCCCTACCACCCATCCACCTGATCGTCCGCCCTGTCGAGATTTTGTTTCGAGGAAAATGTTTATGACATTGATAAAAACATTTTACGAGCCAACTGTAAAAACTTGTAGAATCATAAGTACATTTTATACTGTAAAATAAATTATTGGAAGCTTTTATTTTTAAGAAGCTATCGACCAAGGTTGTTTCATTTATATTATCGCGAACACACTTTTACGAGCCTTTAAGAGTTTCACTTTCGGTATTAGCGAAAACGGCAAATATCCCTGGCTCTCGATCCGATCGGCGATGTTTCTCGGATATTCTATGAGTTATCGACGTTTAATGAGATCCATAGCAGGCTTTCGGAACGATAAATCTTTGACTGTAAGAGCAATACTGGACAAAGGAACGCGGCGATGCAACGACGAAGGGGATAAGTGGTAATTATTTATGCGTTATATGGCCGGACGGAGCAGTCACGGCCGTAATTAGGCTAACGTTAAATCAGTATAGGCCCAAAGAACACTCTGTCCCGGTACCAAAAACTTGCCAATCCCTCAGCGCGTCGCTCGTGTGAGCACCATTGACACCCCAGCCTACACCTACCACCTACACCGCCGCCATCAACGGACCCGAGGCGCACCCCAATCTGACCTAATTGTGACTTATGATACCTCTAATAGAAGACTCGTGAACTTTTCTCTCTTTTTTCACTCGACCTCTCTTTCCGACCATAGCCTACGCCGGGCCTAGCGTTAGAATGGAATTTCGATGACCGCGCGTCGTCCGCCAAACCTTTGTGAATCAGCACCCCATTTTTAGAAAATCAAACAAATAACTAGAGTTCTGAATAGTTTTGCAATAACTCTGGAGTTTTCGACAGATTTTGGAAAGAGTGCTCGTGAATTTTATAAAATACAGGGGACCAAAAATGAAAGATTGGAACGGTTTATTGCAAGGAAGGGCACTTTCAGTCGGCAGTGTCACAATTTCGGCACAGATTCGGTCTCCCCGTTTAAGGGTACATCGTATAATGCGAAGAACCGAAGAACAAATAAAAGAACATTTTTCGAAAATTTTCGAAGGAGTTTTTTTCCTTTTATCCCCACCATTCTTCTACATTTTCCTCGATATCTCCGCTCCTAGTGGCGGAACGGGTCAACATAGGGGGTGATTCTTGATGTCCGACGAGTGATCTATCTATTAGTGTGTAAGTCAATGTCGTATGCCGAAGTTGATTTTTCGCTATTTTTCCAAAGGGGTACCCCTTCACTTTTTGTCAAAAAATCAACTTCGGAATTCGGCTTTGACTTATACACCAATAGATAAATCTTGTGATGGACATCCAGAATCACTAGTCATGTTGGCTCCTCCGATCATTAGGATCAAAGATATGCAGCAAAAAAGAATAAATTATGTGTCTGGTTCGTGATCTACCAACTTTTCTTGTTTTCACGCT
>JABFPT010001514.1:6751-20089 GCA_022817245.1 Nixonia krombeini | reverse complement strand
GTTGACGAAAATGGCAAATGACTCTTCCGAATAAACAATGGTATAAATCGTTCCATTGTTATTGTGACTGAAAGGAGAAAAAGATGTAGAAGAGGTTGAAGAGGATGAAGAAGAAGAAGAAGAAGAAGCGCTGCGCAGTTACACAGTTACGAAAGCCGAACTACTTTCCTCGACGAACGATGGTTCTTCTCGAGCGCATCGCGGCAAACACTTTGAACAACAGTTTCCAGCGAAACCCGCGTCACATTCGATTGGCCGGGTCGTGGTTGTCGGAGGGATCTGAGAGCCGTCGCGTCGGAGAAGCATCGCGGCTTCCACGAAAGTAAACAGACGAGCGGGAAAAGCACCACTTCGGCATCCCCGAGGCGTATCCTTTTCCTTGCGAAAGCTCGACGCCGAAGTCTCCCCGTAGCGACGGGTGATTAATATCCGAAGTGGTGCAGCGTTCAAATATCGTCTAGCCTCTCGGCAATGATTAATGGCAGTGTTCAGCGTGCAGCCACGCTGCCCTCGGAATCACGAAACGGTTGATCCCCATAAGCATTACACGCTGTATGAGCACTCAATACGTCGTGTTGCCTGGATAATTACTGAAATTGGCCGTCCCTCGGAAACAATACGTCGCGCACTTTTTCCACTTTCCGCTAGTCATGCGAATTTTTGTCCACCGTTTCGCTAAATCATTCGTCTCCATCAGCGCGAAAAGAGCCAACGCTTTTTACAATTATTTCCCTCGTCACGAAATCCTTTGATTCGCGATTCGGGTAAATCAGCTTATAATTTCGTGCAGAAATTCAAGTTGGCCTTTCAGAGGCGCCGGTTACACACTGTTATTCGCGATGGGGGAAAGTATGCTGGCGCGATTGGGTTTCGATGTTTACGATAATTACAAGGCACCGCGTATGATGAGCAAGCATTCTAGTAAATTCGTTGTTGGTACGACGAAGCGCAAACGCAACCTGATCAATACCCTGAGTCATTCTACGTACACCAGCCACCTTCCTGCCACCTACTGCCCACCTACGTCACTCGGGGAAGATTGCGAGCCGAGGGAAACAAGGAGGTCCCATAAGAGCAAAGAAAATCCTTGCATCGCAGTATTTTTCATGTACGCATACATTACTTGGCTTGGCCCATGCCCGGTTCAAGTTCACGGCCACACCGATCTACGCGTCGGCCCAACTTGACCAAGGCTCGCTCTTGTTCAATCTCGCTCGATATTCCGCGCTACTGATAGTATGACGGAAAATGATTCGGCTTCCGCATATCTTCCGCGTCATCTTTCATAAACGTTTGCCAGACTCTTATATTACACTTATGTTAAGTCAAGCGTTTGTTCTACCATATGTGCACTTTTTATAGTACGTGATATAAAAAAATGACCCTTAATATTACATGTTTTTATTGCGGGCATATTATCTAATTTCTTTACTAGGGAAATATCGAAAATTTGTTTTTACGTACATTTAATTAACAATTAAACAGGAACTATTATAATACATATATGCTATATGAACAGTACATGTGTTTTATATCCATGTACCTTTGTTTCCGTTATTCCGATACATTTAAAGTATATACCTTATTGGATCCTATAGTATCCAAAAAAGGGCACGGCGTATCGATAATTGTCGCTATTACATCTGCCAGCACTGGGGAAACATGTTTCGCAGATAAGTTCGCATCGTGGACGATTGCACAGCGATGGTCGCATGGAGCAGCGATATTTGGATATCCGCGGTAAGTACATGGCGATGCAGGCGGACTGGTAGGCGAGCGGCCAGGCGAACGAGCAGGCATGCAGGCAACGGCAAAAAGTGCCAGGAGCTGGGTCGTCGACAAGGATGGGAAGAGAAAGGGCTTTTGCCATGTTATTCGGTGCATTCCACCAACCTGCGGCACTGCCGCGGGATCACGAGTTACCACATGAAGGTCATCTTCGCAAAGGACCATAATAGCTCACGATACTGCACGTAATCGAAGTGGCCGCCCTTGACCCGTGAACCTACGGCTACGCTGAAAGCGCTTCTCTCACTCTCTCTGTCTCTCTCGCGCTCCTCACTCGCCCGTCTCTCCCTCTCTTTTAACCCTTTGTGCGGACGGCAGCTGGTAGGAAATACGATAACAGACTTATTCCGCGATAACATCTTTCAGCAGCAGCGAGGCAATGCTCATATTCCGCATTACATACGCTCAAACTGATCTCGTAACTCGCGCGACCGAGAAATGGCTGGAACCAATATGACCAATTTAGCCGTAGTAGTGTCAAATTAATTTCAGGATTATCAGCCGCGGGAATCAAAGTCGAGACGCGACTCGTCCATTATTCATCACGCTCGCCGTTCCGCAGGGTGCGGACAAACGCGCTCTGCCACGGCTGCGCGAGACACTTTTAATATCCCCGCATGATAATGTTATTTGTCTTCTCCTTTGACGCGCGAAGAATCTATAGCTGCAAGTTTCGGAAGGTTCGAGCCATCCCCCGAGAGCCGTTCTTTAAAACGACCTCCCATGTGTTGGAATAAAAAACGAGTCGCGCATCGCGAACTGTGAATTATTGTCAATTATATTTCAATAAGTCACCGGCGCTGCCGCGTCGCCAGGGCTCCGCAAGTGGCGGCGAGGGCACCTGTGACAATTATTCGGTTCCTTCTCGCGGCTGCCGTTGCACGCCAACGCCTCCAGTTTCCAGCGCGACGGAGAAAACGTCCGCGATCCGAAATGCCTTTTCAGATTAGCAGCATTACGCGATTAATGTCGCGACACGAAAGTACTTTCGGCATCGCGACTCGCTCCCTCGCGCGATTCATTTGCAAATTGAAATGGGGAAAGGGAAGACTCGTATCCAGGGAGGACCGTGGTTCGTCGCGGCGTAAATCAAAAATGTTTTCTTCGCGCGATTTTAGCTCTTATTCCCCGAGCTAAAGTTCCTCCTTTGGACATTATCTCGGCGACAGCGCAGGACACGCCAGGATGCTCTCTCTTCTCCCGTATCATCGTTGCGAAACAAATCCCTTTTGTTCTGCCTACCTCATTGTCATCGCTACAATGGCCGGCATGCTCGCTAATGAATTCATCCGTGGAAAGTGTCGGACCCTCTAATACCATCTTGACAGGCTACGACTCCGCAGATATCCAAGAACATAATACGCATAGATTGGCGTTTGACAATACGGTTGCACACATCCGAAATAGTGCGCGAAGGGCTGTGCGAAATCTTAGCCATGGGATAGGGTAACAGAAAATTGGATACTTTTCCCGAAGCTAACAACCGAGACACGTTATTTTTTTTCTCCGTTTCATAGCTCTTTTCAATCAGTTTCCTTATTTAACTGGTTCAACCGTTACATCTATCATTGATACTGAAAATTACGGCAGGTAGAAAGACAGGCTATATGGAGAGGAATTAAAAATTATTACTGTTTTCTACTTTCCCTTTTTTTTAATTGTCTAATGTCTATATAATGTTCGGTACAAAAATTATTGAAATAATGTTACAAGCATCCATATAATAACTTGAACAATTTACAAAAAATTTTGGAAAGTGGGTTGGAATAAGGGACTCCCGTTTTTCATTTTTGTTGATATTTATCTTGAAGGGGTGAATAAACTCCGTTGCGTTAAACGCATATTCTCACAACCCTTTTATGTTCCAGCACTCGTTTTGATTGCAAGCTGTGAACCGTCAAATTTAGAAATAATATTTCAAAGCGGTGTTGATGTTCCTGCCGAAGTAAATGAAAAAAGAAAAATAATAAAGTAACAATTATCGCGACTCTTTGTACGCTATTCATCAAACTTCTCAAACAGTATTCATTTATTGTCACTATTTCATTATATTTTCCATGTCATTTAAACATTAGACATTGGACGTGCATGAATGTTTGAGTAGGAAAGTAAATAATAGCAGACATGAATGTAAATACTTATCAACGATTTTTAATTACTGTAAATATTACGAAGGACCCATAATAAGTATTGCATAAAAAGCTGAACTTTGGAAACGATTATAAATACCTTTTTTATTCAAGTTAGTCACTTTAAATTTCTAACGTAACTTTATGAAAATGATTTTATTTTTCTTTTCAATTAGTAAATCAACTTTTCCAGTGTTGGAAACAAATGTTTCAGAGATGTTCGTCCTTTCAAAAGATACAAATTACAGTCGGGAAATGCACACAACATACTATTCATTTTCCTAAATAATAAAAATTATAAATGCGCTTTTCATACTGTTTAACGTGCTGAGTAAAAAGCACAGGAAAATACGGGTGTTCTTTGCATGAACTAAGCAAGCGGGTCAGGTGCAAGCACTGCAAAAGACAACGTACACGGCAGTTGTTTATTCAGCATACGTAACGTAATCAGAATATGTCTTTCATAAGTACCAAAATGTTAGAAACAGTAATAACGCAAAACATTGCTAGACCGGTTCAAACAAAAATACTGTAGTTTAGATGATAACGACTTAAAGTAGAAATAATGTAGAAATTTAACGTAGAAAACTATTAAGTAAATCTATGCAAAGTGACGTATTTCGTCTTCCGGAGTGAAAAAAGGAGAATATGTATTGTATGGGATAGGTAAACACAAACTAGCGAATTTTGTCTACCAACGAGTTGTTTACATCGACTTCGACACAGCGGCGAGGCTATGGTTAAAATGATCTTCGAAGAAATGTTAGCGGCGATTTCGTATATTTCTCTCTTGCGAGGCAGGTATGTCGAACCTTTAAATGCTCGGGTCTTTTAAGAGCAACCGGCTCGATTCCGTCGAGTCCTTTTACTTCTGTTGTGCCGCTCGGCGTTTTTTTATTATCGCTTGACCCGGTACCAGACGAAGGCGGGTCCACGCGGTCGACGAGATCGTGTAGTTTACGAGCGAGCCTTCGACTCGCCAGACGGACATTGGATATATGTATACCGTAGCCACCGCGAAACGGATACGTGCCAGGCTTCTTTTCGTGCCAGCCTGCCTAAATATTCATACCTACGTACCATTGGTCGCTTTATGCCGCGTTACGTCTACGTCCATCATGCATGCTAATTTACGATTATCGAGACGTGCGGTTCGCGCGCGCATGGGAACAGCATCGATCGCTCGGAGTATTGCTCAAAATTCAACTCCATTAATCAAATTTGTCCCGCGCAATGTCGTGGAGAAAGAGCGCATTGTGAGGATTCAATTTCGTAATCCGTTATATTTGCGTATCCTACGCAGCAATCGATTTTCGACCCGTCCATTCCCTTGAAACGCGAGCAACTGGCGCACGTTCGTGCACTCGCGTTTAATTTAGTCTAATCAACCGCCTTCCGATACCAGCGTGCGAGCAGCGAAATGACAGGGGAATAATAGGACCGACCGTTCCGTTGGTGGAAAGGCGGTCGAGTCTGCGACTACCGCGCCGATGTACGCGATTGATGAGAGAAATTTCGACTTTTTCGCCTCGCGGTCACGCGTCGCGCCACTTGACGATTCACCGATATATTCGGAGGAATCGAACAGCCTGGCGAGCGTCCGACTCTGAGACACCTTCCACCGCGACGCCAAATCAAGTGTTCTTTTTTTTCTGTAAATGCAAGGCGGAGTGTTTTATCGTACATTAAGCACGCTATTGTACATATTATCGTTACGTACACGTCATGAGTTCGCGAGCACGCATAAGAGATATTACGTACCGGCGTATTATCTCGATCAGCCACGGTATAATTCTGACTCATGGTCTTCCCGGCGCTATCTCCGCGCTCTGCACTGTTACCGGAGCGCGCAGGTGATACGCGTATTATCCTTATGCCGTAAGTTCCGAGGCCGTTGTAATCACTTCATTGACACTGCGATTAATGCCGCACACCGCGCGCGCGGACGAGGACGGAAAACTCGCCGATCCGGCGAACAGCAGGTTCACACGATTCTCGCCGTTGGTCAAAACTCCGTCTGCTGTGTTCTAGAATTGCAGGGAGTAAAAAACGATCGGTCGTTTAAGATATTCGAACAGGTTGATGACTCCGACGAGCAGTGTAAGTACTAATTTTACACGCCGTTTCAGCAAAGTATACACCAGAATGGGAAAAATGGCTGTTTTTGAGAAAAGAAAGGCTCCTCCTGTTCGGGGGGAATCTTTGTAGTAGTATTGGAAATATGTCGGTGTATAACAATACTCACAGATTATCTGATGTTTTGAAAGAAAATTTTTTACGCTACTAGAATGCGTTGTAATAATAAAATGATCGTTTTTATGTGGTAAAATGTCGTCCAAATTTGAAATGTTGTACGCAAGTCTGTTTAAAACTCAGCAAAATATCTTCCGCGAATCAGATATTTGATTACGGCTTAATAGTTTAACTACCTTTTCAAATGAAAATGTTTCTTTTATTGACTGACCCGGTAAGCGGGGTCGGAAGAGCGTACAAATTTTACTGTTACGGAATATACTTACGTCCCGATTGCCCGTTATGACCGGTAATTACGCCGCGTAATTAATCGCGAAACATAGCAGTGACACGCAGACAGCTCGGCACAAAGCATCTGAATGCAAATAAATTTAAAGTATACGGCGTCCCTTATATTCGCTGATATACGACGAGTTGATATTTACAGCGGTACTTATGAGCTTGGGCGGCTAGAATTGCCTGAAATTTGTCATGCTAATGCGATATCTCATTTTCGCCATTGTGTTGATTCGCTTTCGCTGTTACACTGGTAAAACAGATACGGCGATATGTAAATACGCGTTCGAATGAACTTGACTGTGAACGGAAATCCGACTCTCTTTATGTAAAAAGGCCCGTTTCATTCGATACACAGGGAGAAAAAAGTTTCGATTTTTGGGAGAAGACAAATTCAGAAAATTAATAGACCAGATGGTTACTTTGGATAAGCATCTTATACATTTTTGAAAAGCTGATTTACCAGTGGCATCACAATGTCAAATAATCCATGCGAATTAGTTATTCAAAAAGTTAGGTAACATATCACATTATTACTCTAAAGAACAACCTGTTTGTAAATATCGACATATGTTAACTGAAAAGTTGAAAGGAAAGTTCTACAATTTTTAAATGGTATTGTCAATTTTAGTCAAACTGATAAATATTAAAAATATAATTGCGTAACTGCTGATTAAAGGAAAGATTAAAAGGAAAAAAGTTTAAATAAAATAAGAGGAGAGAAATATTTAAGAAATAATACAGTAATATAATCAATTATTGTTTCTTTGTTGCGAAAGTAGAACAGCTTTGAACAGTTTAGCCTATCTTGGTAGTCACAGTAGACGTTTCAGTGGAGACGCGATTAATGTTAACACTGAGTAACTCGTTGACTGTCATCCGCTTAGAAACCAGATGGATTTAAGTAAGAGTCCAATAACTGTTGTTCGTATTACGCACATCATGGCAAACAAGAATATAATATTGTTCAATGCGAGTAAGCAATGACGTATTAGTGGTTTATTAATACTTGTATTAAACAGTGCCATCCGCATTTAACTCAGTTTTAACACTCAGAATGATGACGTTATCAGCGATACCTGGTTTTACTTTATTGCAATAACAATAACTTTCTTTAGCAAAAAGCCTGCTACAATTATTATACAATTATGTAAAACTGGAAGAACAAAACGCGCATTTTAGATATACTTTATTGTGTTACTTACGAAAAGGCAAAAATCGAAAAGGATCGTTTGTGAAGCAGGACGAACCAGCTCAGTCAACATCAAAAGCTGAGATTCACGAAAAAAAAGATTATGCTGTCAGTTCGGTGGGATTATAAAGGAAGTCTGCTCTTTGAACTTTTACCAAGAAACCAAACGGTTAATTCAAACGTCTACGTTCAACAACTAACCAAACTGTGCGATGCAGTTCAAGAAAAGCGGCCAGAATTGGCCAACCTTGCGCCTTCCAATTTCCATTTATTTCGTTCCGCGCAGAACTCCTTACATGGTAAAATTTTTAATGACGTTGATGATGTAGAATGTCGTTAAACTCAGTTTTTTGCTAGTAAACATCAGAAGTTTTATGAACAAAAAATTATGACGCTGCCTGAAAGATGGCAAAGGTCATTGACAAAAACAGACAATACCTAATTTAATAAAGTTATATCTTCAACTAAAAATTTTGAATTTCACTTGTTATTCAAAGTCCGCAGTCAGTTACTTGCCAGTCCAATATTTTGTATAATTGGAAATACACAGTTTTTGTTGCGAACATTATTAAAGCGTAAAGTTGACACCGTACTGGCGACCACAACTCGTGTTGTAAAGTTAACACTCTTTCTCTTTCCAGCGTAATTCATAATTCAATCAGATCTCTTGCTTTCTCTTTACAAAGTTGCGTAGATGGAAACAGATACACATAAAAAGTCCAATTTTGTTTATTAGATCTTGGGTGATTTAGCAACGTGTATCACGTTTGCCGTAAGCTCCTCGGAATAAACGACATCCGGTGTATAACAATCAGATTGTGTTACATGCGCGCTTTATTTCTTTTATACGGATATAATTGATCGGTTGGATTATTACGTGAAATGACCCAGATAACACCACGGGCCTTTATGAATGACGCGAACCATATAAAAAGTAATTATCAGTCCGCTGTTGCAGCTCAAGTAAATAACGAATTGTATTCCGTTCCGTAATTTGTGACGCGGGTGATAAAAAATAGCGGACTTTTAGCTTGGCGCGCACCGACGTATGTAAGTCCCGAGACCGTAGAAATGCCGAAGCCTAACGCGCGATTACATCGAGCATGAGTAGCGTATCGTAAAATACATTGCTCGAGACGATAAGTTGGAAATTACAATCACCTCAGCGCATTGCGATACCTTTCTTTCGTTTCTCCCAACACGGTTTTTCCATATGTCAAGTAGGGGAAGTTCGCGGATCGAAAATGTTAACCGAATACACATAATGTTGCAAAGATTGTACGGATAAAATGACGAAAAAGATGCCGGTCATTTGTAAGCAACAAAGTCGTGACGTAATTTTCGAAATTGTTGAATTTCTTCAGTAGCGTTGCGAAGGAAACTGAATTATTCCGCCGGTGTATCTTTCCTTTATACAGCGACGGCAGTAATTTCCGCGCAGTTGTAAAGCTGCGGTCGTACCAATGGAGCGCGAGCAGCGAAGTCGTAAGACGCTATCGTCACGCCGCTTGCGCGCTCCCTACGAGATACGATTGTGTATCCCAGGCAAGAACATTACGGCGAATGGGAAACGCGTAAGACGCCAAAGTTCCTTGCAGTCTAATTAATTGCCCGAATGGGTTAAACGGAGACTTCGCGGAAATGTCCAACTTTCGAATCAATCATTTTCTTCTCGCGCTTCACTCGACGATGTAACATAATATGGGAGGAGATGATTAATCGTGTTTTCGGAATCTTCGGTTGCATCTCTTTCAAAACGGCGGATTGGTGCGACAATAATCGGGATAAACATTGGGATGAAAAGTGCAAAATTCCAGCACTTCTGTTTCATATTGCGTGATTTGCGTTGCAAAACCTGAGCGAAACAACGAGACGATTGTGCTCGTAGCGTGTGTCGTAAAAGCGGCTACTTTGTTCCCTTTGTGAAAGAAAAGCTGAAGAAGCAGTATCGTCTTATCATTTTCTTCGGTGATAATAATCTTATGCTCTACTTGCACGCGAAGGTTACGAGGAGAGATGTGGAAAGACGAGGAGGAAGATTAGCTAAATTCGCAACGTATGTGATAAATGGCGCGAATTTCGCGACACAAAATGTGGTATTCGCGACACAAGTGGAAATTGCATCCCTTTGTTCTTTAAGCCTCATACCGTACACACTGCAAAATTACATCAAAAACTTTGTGACATATAATATCAAATTATAGTGTGCTCTCACGTAAATTATTGCGAAATGTAATTTGTAACAGCTTGTAAGGTGTAATTAAATGATTGTTTGTATTGAAGAAGTATGGTATCTGGACGTCAAGTGTTAAAATATAAAGTGTCGAAAGATTATTACGGGAATGTCACCGGATTAATTTGTAAAAGGTTGATTAACCAATTAAAACGAATCAATGTATAACTTAATTGCCTTTGATAATGCGCGACTGGCTTTTTATTAGAAACCCGAGCTATTTCCATTGATTACTCAACGGTCGTTAATGACTGTCAATTTAAATTAATTATCGGTGAAAAGCGGTTCCGAATGATAAAAAGTTACACAGGTCTCGTAACAACGCCGATAGCCCAGTCCCTCGAACATAACTGGTTGCGTTCGCGGCAAAAATAAAACACTCATTCTCTCGTCACGCTCATCATTGTGGTCAGTTTTCTTTCTCTTTCTTTACACTCGTGTATCTCGACGCTCCACGCTACGCCGGCAATCATGGTGCCGGGCCGTTCCTCCGAGTTGTTTATGAATCATCCACTCGCCTCTGGTACCTGCGAGCCTCTTTGTTACGAAACGCATCCCCCCGGCGAGAGACTCACTATCCCTTGCTCGTCATTAGCGTGGACGAAATGACGCCTCGAACGGGTTGCTTCTGACAGACTTCACTTCGATTTGCAAGTTCGCGCAATTTTTGCCACGTCTCGTCACGACTGATCCACGTCAGTGTATTCTTGCCTTGGGATAAACGCAGGCAAATATTTTACTGAAATTCGTCGCACCTGCAATGCACTTGGAGAAAGTCGAAGAAAATAACAAAAGCGAGAAAGTGCATACAAATAACTTTAACTCCATGATGTTAAATGCATCTGCTCCGTTAAATTCACGTATTCCTTTTATACACATTTTACAGTAAGTAAAGTAAGTAGTAGTATCCTGTTTTCAATATTGACATGAAAAATGTATAAATTCCTGGCGGTAAATACACTGTTGACATTTCAGACAAATGTTTCACTGATATTCAGTTGTTACTACACTTATTTAAAAGTATAAGCGTAAATGCAATGGTTAGAAATATATCGTCTACAACACAGACGGGTAAAATTTACATTCCTTGTTGTAAATGTTGCATATAGCGGTGTAACGTTACACCGAGCTGTAGAATCCGTGTATAGTCGCACATGTTGCAATTTTAAGCGCATTTTTCTCCTCCGCGTACGTAGCGATGTACCTTGGTGCCGTTCGTGGTATTCGAAGTCACGAAACAAGAAACTGGCTGACTCGCTTTCGGACCAGGGGATATTACGTGCAAGAAGCGCGGCAATAAAAATAAAGTAAGTAACGCAGTAGCGCTCCCGTACCGATCCCTAGTGAGGGATAGCACGACTCTGGGATATGGGATACGGAATACGGAATACGCGATAATATATATATATATATATATACATGTACACTAAATATATAAGATTAGGTACCCCTGGGAAATCAGAGTACACCTAAGCACTGCATGAATGATGAACAACTCTTTCCTCTCATCTATTTGCCTCTTCTCTCGTTCACGGGAAAGAAAGAGTTATTTAATTTACCAGTCAAGTTGCAAATTCAGCGTGACGTGGTTTTGGTTCAAATCTTGTAACACAGACTGTTATATCCATTACGTAGCAAGTGGGTGTTGCAAACTTTTCTGTTGTACGTGTTCAAATTTAAATTTTACAATTTCTATTTTACTTTCTTTTATAGTACATGTAACACATCAGATTTACATGGTGAGAAGCATGTTTGGTTAATTGAGCAAAATTCGAGGGGGAGTTTTATTCGCCGAGGCAGAAAGCCAGTTGCGGTCACTAAATATTGAATTGGTCGGGCGAAAGATGAAGTTACTTATTTCTCAGCGTATTCATTTCCAAGTTTTCTGTCTTGTGAAAAACTTAGATTGAAGAATAATGGTAATGACTTTTCATCGGCGCAATTTTTTCATCCGGACAAATGTTCATTTATATATACTCCTCGAGGAAGCACTGTTGACTTTGAATAGTTTCGCGAGACTTTCTTTTCCCCGGTGATTTATCCCAATCCTTTTTGCATGATCGTATACGAGGGAAGGTATCGGAGTAATCGACGATACCGCAAAATCGTCGCGAGCAAAAACTGCGCGCATACGTTTCCTTATTCGCTGCGGTGGATTTGAAGGAAATCTTCGGCGGGAGCGGAAGATGGAAGTAAGATTCTACAAATGGAGTCTCGCGGGGTTGAACGTTCGCGAGAACGGAGGGGTGGGGGGATAAAAAGTAGTAGCGAGTGAAAGAAAAAAGCTTCGAGCGATCCGCGGGCGAGGTTATATTATCATTGACTACTCAGTGACCCGCAATGGTTTTGCAAACTTGTAATTAAGAAATTGAAAAAAATGTTGCTTCACTGACGAATTTCACATTTCTGTAAAATTCTCGTTTCCATCTTGAGTAAGCTAAATGCGAAAAACACCCAAACCTAAATGTCACGAGGCAAATCTTGAAATCAGGTTGACGGAGTCGGAAACCATTTACTCTATTAGACTTGTGTTTGACTTAAGAGGATTCTTCTCCCCGGCAAAAAGAATCCATGTGCTCGAAATAGACCTTTTTTGTACGTACAAATGTTCGCGAAAGACAAATGGCCATGGCATTAGAGGGAAGAAAGACGCGCGCATGGCCGTTAATGTTTATTCCATTTTAAACCAAAGTAGTCGAAACAGTGGGGCAATTTGCGTCTAAGCAAGCGTTCTATATTCTTATCTCGTTGCACCGAGAGAAAGAAATAGATGCCAATTATACGTTCGCCGTTGGCCAACCGTGCCCGAGGAAGAGGCTGCGAAGGCCATGTTTCTGCGAAGTTAAGTCCTCGGAGTGTAGAGTTTATTCATTTGCAGTGGGCGAAGAAGGGGAGAGCGAAAGAAGAGAGAGGCTGCGGATTCTAAATTAACCTGTGCGAGGCACGCCACGATCGCAGATACGGTTAACTTATGCATCGCTTATGACGAGTAATACCATGGTTAGACAAATGCAAACAAGAGATATCATACACGTGGCGTCCACGGTCCTACTTGATCGTTTTGCAGGAGAGCCGCGAACACCAATCGTTCGTTTTGAGTATTGAACGCTGTAAAACTTTTTGACACGCAACGTCGTCGACTTAATTCATTCAAATTCTGCTGCATTAAAATTGCGGGTTGCTAATCTCGCAAGACAGTGCCGTTGCATGCGCTCAATTCGATTAGCTTTACAAGTGAATGGGGAGATACGATTAAGAACTATTAATCAATTACGATTTACGTTATCCTTTTTGCGAGGGGATGTCACCGTACTTGAAGAAGTTTGTCCCTTTATTAAGCGTTTGATAAATTAATCGTCTTGAGTGTAGGCGATGGCGTTTAAGAAATCATAACAGTCATTTATTTAATAATTCACGAAAGAAAGTGACAAGTTCAAGAAACATGTTTAAAATTACAACCATTTACA
>JABFPT010001512.1:3185-16552 GCA_022817245.1 Nixonia krombeini | reverse complement strand
AAATAATATCACAGTAACATACTAGAAATTAAACAAATGTAGTTCAAGAAAGTACATTCACCTGGAATTCATTTCCAACAAAAATTAACTTTAAATAATTACATTTATAAACATTTCTTGCACGCACACTTCTAATTCGCGTTGTTCTCAAAGACTGATTAACCATTTTTACATATTTAGTCCATTTCCACAATGTTAATTTTAATAAATACTTATTCATCTGATTGTCCGTAGGTGCAAATAACGACATTAATTCGAATGTGTCTCAGAACGTTGTAACACAGAGTTAATACCCGGGCCATATAAGCCACGGAGGTTTTACGTCGACATTTCGGAGGATCCTGGTCGTCCAGCGAGGTGCAAGAAACTGTCGTTAAGCGCAGCGAGACTGCTCATTAGCTGGCGACGTAAGTCGTTACCTCTTTATTAAAAATCGCGTCGCCTTATGAAACGGCAGGCGGAAAGACGCGAAAGGTGCGTTTCGCTAAATTGATTATTTTGTTTCGCGCGTCTGGCGCCATAACGCGTTTGTTGCGCGAGTACAGTGATGTCTTTATAAGTTGCAGCGTAAAGAGAAAGAGCGAGACAGAAAAAGAGTAGTCGGTGTTATTTATAACCGAGGGAGGCATTAATGAACGCAGGAGAAACGCGAGTCGTACAACAATGAAGACTCGCTTATCAATGACCGGCGAGTGTAATGAGAGAACCGATACAATTAATCAACAAAGCACAAATTCGTCATTTCGCAACAAATTAAATCTACTGGTTTGTATTGAGATAGATATACTGTCGTATCTGTAAGTACGTACAATCGCTTTAAGCGACGTTCGAATTCGTCGATATCTGAGCAGGAAACAACCATACAAGTGTATTTATATTATTTATAAGAAAACTCACTATTCACCCGTTATCGAATACCGTATTTTGATGCTTCGAAGCTCAATCATACGACGATGCATGCCACGATTGTACTGAATTACAAATATCAGCAATTATCAGTTGCCGTGGTATTTACGTTATTTGTTTATACGACTGGTAACGATCGAGTTTAACGATCATTACATTTAATGTTGAATAAGTTTAATGTTCATTAAGTTTAACGTTCATTAAGTTTAACGAGCGTGAAGTTTAACGATCATTAAGTTTTAACGATTAGGAATATTGATTAACTATAACGTTAGGCAACGCGTGAATTTCTAGTCCTTTCACACCGCAATAGTTTCCCGATGCAAATCACCGGTATTCGTAAAAACGCAAAAAGTGCGATCGGCGCGCGATTAAATCCAATACAAGGCGGCAAGAGGGAGAGAGAGAGAGAGAGACAGCGGGAAAAGCCTCGTATGCGGTACCTTCGGGATTCGGATTCGGGATAGGTCGAGTCGCGAGAAACCGGTTGGAATGCAACGGCGGCCAGGCGAGTCTCTTTCTTGGGGTCAACGAAAGCGAAGGCTCATCCCGAGCAGGCGGCTTCGACGAAAAATAAGCTCTCGACTTCCTTCTCCGTCGTGTTATCGAATGCAGGATCTGGTCAGCTGCGCGGACCAGACGCTCGCTTGGGAACGGGAGAAATCGGTTTCGTCCCGGACGGAAAGCTTCCCAGGCGAGAAACGTGGCTGGGATGAAAACGTGAAACGAATCACTCACTTTTTGCTATCGACGCGACGATCGACGTTCCAGCGACGTTCGACGGAGGCCTTGGGCTCCGGATCCTTGAGGCCGATGATTGATTCATGTATCACTTTGGACTTCAGATAATGTTTCATACAATGTGTAATCGCAAGATGGTTTTCATTACGCATTTTCATATCATTCGTTTCAGACTGAATTGTTGCCGGTTTCAAGTCGATCTCGATTTCGAATTATTACCGATTTCGATTTTTTGCCGATTTTTGATTGTTGACTGTTTTTAATTGTTATTGATTTCGAATTGTTATCGATTTCGGATTTTTGCCGATTTTTGGCCGATTTCGGATTTTTGCCGATTTTTTGCCGATTTCGGATTTTTGCCGATTTCAAATTATTACCGATTTTGAATTGTTACTAATTCTGTATTGTTGACTGTGTTGAATTGTTGCCGATTTCAAATTATTACCGATTTTGAATTGTTACTAATTCTGTATTGTTGACTGTGTTGAATTGTTGGCGATTTCAAATTTTTGCCGATTTTAAATTATTACCGATTTTCTTCCGATTTCAAATTATTACCGATTTCCTGCGAATCCATAAAACGTGACATTTTACATCTCGTTGTTTACCTATTTGTACATTTTCTAAACCACATACAATTTCCACTCTTCTTTATCCTTTCCTTATTTCCCATCCTCTCTTTTATTTCCTTGGGTTAATGTTTTGATCATAACATATATATTTATTAGCGTTAGACGTTGTTAGTTACATCTCGGCTATTAATCGCGCATGCAAACTCTCGCAGTCAGCGATATCGAAAACCTTTTTCTTACGAGGCTTAAGCGTATTTCGTAATCCCATATCAGCGAGATGTCGTAAGTTCAATTAACATTTTCTACAGTTTCATTAACGACTATTACACCGCGATGGACTTTTCATTGTTGAGACAAAACACTCGATTATTTCAATTACATAATAGAAACGGTGGTGCAACGTTGGCTGGAATCACTGTTTAGCGTTGTTTATTATGTAGATCATTTATCACGAAAAGTGATGTAACTTTCTCGTGTTTTGTAAACTGTCCATGAATGAAAAAGTTACAAATATCATAATGTTACAAATTATACGTAAATTGTCTGCTTCTTATAATCGTTCCAAGATTAGACTTTCACGAATTTCCAGTCCGTTATGCGACAATTGACATGTAACAATAAAATAAATAACGTTAAATTACCGGTCACTTTTTAAATGGCCCAACTACTTTACATTTGAAACGTACTTCGTGAGAAAAGGACAGAAAATACAGCAAAGTTGATTTTCATTATTTACGTTACATTACATAAGTTACATTATACTTGACTAATAAAATCGATTAATTTTATTGCGAATAATATCCCTAATCAAAATTTGAGAACACGCCGAAAAATGAGTTGGTTTTCGCGGCTATGTTAGTTAGAAGGAAAATCGCGTATCTGAGCACTTCCAGTCAATTGTTCGCTGCGAACAGCCGCGGTCGTACCATCGCGAAGGAGATGTGGGCAATTTTTCAATCTCTCGTCGATTTGAAGTTTTTATTCTGGGATTATCGAGACCGGTTCGACTGTTTTCCTTTCTCGAAGACGCGATCTAACAAGCTTCTGATCACAGGGTTAATGACATGGGAAACGAGATTTTTGCGCTGGCGTCATTTCCGGCTGACTTGGAATCTCGCCTCTAAACGCAGTCTTGGAAAACAAGTTTTGTTGCTACAACGCAGCCACTGCCTATTGTTATATGCGTTCGCGGAACACCTTCGTCCCTGCGAAACGATTTTTCCGAAAAAAAAGGAAAAAGTTATTAATCTCAGAAAATTCACCCTCCATCGATAAATCTACCACTCGAACAATAACCCACTAATTGCGTAAAAAAAAAAAAAAATTGCGTAAGTTTTCTGAAATTATTGTTAAAAAACGTGCGAACTATTTAAAACGGTGAATAATTGCGTTAAGTTGATCGATAAATTAACTGATTGGTTAAATTCGTTAATTGGGTAATTAATTAGGTAATCGGAGGGTTGTCGAGTCGATCGGCGAGAAAAGAAAGACGAGGTAAAATCGCGATGAAAATGACGACAAGTTGGGCAAAAGACCAGTCGTCGATCGAGAGTATCTCGGCGCGTGCGTGTGCCACATTTACACGGATTACGGGGAGTAGCGCACGGTGTCTCGTGCACGCACGTAAACGCTGGAACGTGAGAGTAGAAGCCTTTCGAATCGCGGCGGCTCTAAGCGCATTCCGCTGGATTGTAATCGCGGCCTTTTCCCAGCTGATTATCTAGCCAGCTGCCGCCGACCGATTGCCCGACCGACCGACCGACCACTGTTCCAGTTCGGCCGACCACCGCTCGCAAATTGGAGCATCCACCGATGGACCGCGAGCCCGCTCGACGACTGACCGCGATCGGGCCGATTCCGTTGAACGGTTATTACTCCAAACGCTTTTTTTAACGAAAATATGCCAACGGTGAATTCTAATACGGGAAAATAGAGAGTTGACTAATTTCCTTGACATTTCGCGAATATTCGAAAATTGACTTATCTCTGTTCTTCCCTTACGAATTAATTCTCAAAGTTTCTTAATTGTAATGTACAAGTACTGTGATTGTCGAAAGTAACGAGTTGACAAATTTCCTCGGTATCTTCCACGTCTGACAATCGATTTATCTTTACTGTTCACTCTTACAAATGGATTTATTGTATATTATTTCCTTACGAATGGATTCTCAGTTCTGTCAATCACGGTACCACCCTATCCCCACTCCTCACCGTAAAGCTCGTAAACGCCGCTTTTAACGAGCGTCTGCGACCGCAGCGCAGCGCTCCTTTGACGGTAATTGACCGCGGCGACCGCGACGCTGCGCGCTAACATACTTTGTTTTAAGGATTGTTCGATCGTCGATCGACGCGTTCTTACGCGATTCCCGCGAACGAATCAAACGCTCGTTCCGGGAGACGCGGACGTATTATTATCGAATTTTACATCGTATTCGATATTGTTCGATAATATTTTACATCGAATGCAAATAACGAATATTTTACATCGAATGCAAATAACGAATATTTTACATCGAGTGCAAATAACGAATTTTTTACATCGAATAAAAATAACGAATTTTTTACATCGAGTAAAAATAACGAATATTTTACTTCGAATACAAAAAACGAATATTTTACATCGAATAAAAAAAACGAATATTTTATATCGAATGCAAAAAACGAATATTTTACATCGAGTGCAAATAACGAATTTTTTACATCGAATAAAAATTACGAATTTTTTACATCGAGTAAAAATAACGAATATTTTACTTCGAATACAAAAAACGAATATTGTACATCGAATACAAAAAACGAATGTTTTATATCGAATACAAATAACGAATATTTTACATCGCAACGGAGTATCGGATATTTTACTTCGCGATGTAATAACGAGTATTTTACTTCGCAGTGGAATAATGAACATTTTACTTCGTAGTGAAATAATGAGTATTTTACTCGTCGACGTAACAGACGAAAATCTGGTAAATGAACAAAACGGGTTCGATTACGCGTGTCCTCTTTGTTCCATCGCGACGAATCAAAGATGTTCAAGAGACAAACTACGTCAAAAGCTTATCGGCGAACCGATCGGTGTGAAGATCCGCTCGATGAAAGTCGCATCTGAGTAAACTCGATTACGGTGAAACGCATCGGCGACTTGTCAGATTGATAATCATGGCCTTCGAGTACAATTACTTTAATTACGACGTAACCGGGTGATTCGCTCGTGTGTAATTTCATATCCCATGGATATAACGGCGAGAACATCGGGACGCAAATTGACGAAACGCTGGCGGACAAATGCGCTCATTATCTATTCATTCATTAAATCATAAATCCATTAAAACGTCGATTCCACGTCGTCGGTTGGTGCGTTGCAACAGATGGGAGACGCTGCGCCTTTCTAATCCGCCGATCGACGAATACACGACATACCGATCTTCGCCGTCCCGAACTCGCCGGCCGTTGCATCGGTAGCCGGACTCGAGCCACGAAATTCACGGCAGGGCGAAAGTTCTCGGGAGAAAGTCATCGCGACGCGCGCGTCTTTTTCGGTGAGGACAGACGTTTTTTCCTTTTTTTTTTGAGTGAAGATAAACGTTTTTTTTTTGTAACCAAGAAAAACGTCATTTTCGGTTAGGACAAAAGTTTTTTTTTTGTCATTGGTGAAAATAAACGTCTTTTTTGACGATGACAGGCATCGTTTCTGGTAAAGGCAATCTCACCGGCCCTACATTTCGCCTTTTAACATTGTCTTTCTATTTTCTAATTCGGCTAGACCGTCCGTCCTTGTCCCACTCATGTTACGTGACAAGAGAAAACCTGGAATGCCGGGCAGTCGGGTTGGACAAGTTTTACACAGTGTTAATATGAGTAAAAGTCAGTCCGAGACTGTGAGAATTATCCTGATAAATTCACTCGAACATACACGTACAAACAATTCTTAATATCCCGCCGCTCAATATGAAGCTTTGGTTCAAAGTGACAGAGAAGTCGTGGATTTTACTCTGCGCATGCGCGCGGGCGATTGCTCGCTCGAGTCGTTAAATAACACTTGAACAGTTCGTTACACAACGAACGCCGAACGAAAATTTTACTTTTCCTCATTTTTCGTACTCCACCGGAAAACTGAATTTCTTCAGAAATCCAACTGCCTTCGTATTCGAGGGAAGTTACCGCAGAAATTGGAACCAGTCAGCCAACGTTTGCAAAAACAGCCGCTAGGTGGCACTCGCATTCGACAATCCCGTTACACTCCCGTCAAAATTCTTTTCCATTACCTCGAAGTTCGCGTTCGTTTTCCAATAAAACGGCAGTTCTTCATCCCGAACGCGATTACCCCTGCCCGACCGCTATTACCCACCGTGAGAGTGCAGATTCCCCGATGTCGCCTTCGGAAGCGAGCGAGCGAGTGTTCGGCCGTGAGCGGAAGCCCGCGAAGGCGCTTGATCGGTTTCGAGTAGTTTCCGAAGGGCCGCTCTCGCGGCCTCTCGCCGGGATTCTACGATATTCAGCTGTGGGGTCAATGGAATCTGATCTGGAAAGCGGCGGACATGTTCCCGCGAGAGCACGCCGTGGGACTACGCAGCCGCGACTTCGGATCCCTCTCGGCGCCGTTGATACATGTTCCACGGCGGCCGTAGTCTCCGCGCGAGGCGCCCCCTCCCCTCCCCTCCCCTCTTTCCCTCACCGCCGCCGCCGCCGACGGTCGCCTATCGCCGCTGCAAGAATGGCGCGCGAACGGTCGCACCTTGCGCAATCCAGAAAACCGTACAGCGCGGACGGTCACTCGCGCATGATTTCGATAACCACCTTCCTAATTAATTTCTACTTAGATTTATCAAATGCACTTGTGATTGACGACAATAAACCGTTGCGTTTTGTACCATCAGCGGCAATAAATTGCTCAATTGAAAAACGTTCTTAGTTTCGTGAAATTAACGTTGCTCTTCCTTTATCTCGAAGGGAAGACTGAAAATTAGGTTAGTTTAAGGTTAATTTCCGTGTTTGATTAAGGAGTCACTTTTCATCTCACTTGCAAAGAGAATGTCAATTTTCTTCCATTACGAAAGAAAGATTGAGTTACCATTTTACGAAAAAATAATTTTCACGATTTGTTAGATAAGAACGTCGATTTCCTTTTACCGCGAAGTTTAATTTATTGTTTAATCAAAAAGTGATATTTGCAAGGAAAGAATGTTATTTTCTTCCTCTGGGAGGGGAAGGTTACCAGTGGCCTTTGGTTAAGTACAGAGTGAGGTTAGGTCGCGGGAAGCGGCAGAAACGTCTCGAGCGGTTCGCGTCGCGGCACATCCGTATGTTAACGTGTTTGCCTCGTTACGTAATGTCAGGCGACAGCGCGTCAATTACCCACTTGACCCTGATCGCCTGTTTTCCTGTCTCGCTTTCACTCGCCAGGATCGCTCTTCCTCGGGTTTCCCCGAGAAATACTTTCCTAGTGGGAAGCGCGTCCGAGGAAAAAAGCCGTCGAGCTACGAATATTTCGGGAAGCTCGACGCAGTTTCCCGACCGTGTCGCCATTCGCGCGTGGAAATGAAAAGGAGAGAACAAGCCGAGGCAAAACAAACTTTCCAGCGGACGCATTAATAGTCGCGGCAGGTAACAGTGATGAAAAGTGTATCGGAACTGACAAGAGTCAGTCTCGGAGGACCGGGATGGTCTCCTGGAAAATAGCCAAAGCCCGAGTTCTTACGTCAGGCCGTACGAGTCTTACGCGCTTTTCCAACCTCCTTGGCCGCTGTCCAGACACGGCGAACGTGGTCGGGAGATCCCACGCGAGAAATCCTCGACGCACGTGCGGCGGACTTTTGTTTCTTTTTTTTGTTCGTGTTTTGGGATAATATCACGTGACAGGAACGTCGAAGCTACGGGAAAGTACTTTTCAAAGGTAATTTTCTAGATAAAAAGTTACACTTTCCCAGAAGGAAAAGTGTGCATTATCCAGATTCTTATTTTTTCTAAAAGAAAAATTTCTGTCCCTTAGGAAATTACATTTCTTAAAAGAACCTCATATTTCTTCGGAGCAATTGAAAATTCATGTTTTTTCAGCTTAAAATCTGTATTGTTGTAAATAATGTACATTTTCCGGATAGAAAATGATGTTTTCTGCAAGAAAGTGTATTTTTCCCAAGGAAAAACCGTAGTTATAACGGCAAATGCCATTTTACATCCTCTAATGACGTTTAATTAACGAGTTCAGCTTAGTTCCACTGTTCATTATCACGGAGCAAGCTTGGTTAATAAACGCGCGTTATTTCTCGTCTGAAACGAACGAAAAAGCTCGATTGGCTGTTTCAGAGTATACCGGAAAACAAAAGCGGAAAATCGTATCCGTCGTTGCGCTGCTTTTCACAAGTATTACGAAATTGACAAGGCTTTTGCGATCCTCGACTTCTTCTCACAACGGTATTGAATTGCCGCTGAAATTAGTTTGCCGTTGTTTCTGGAAAATGAATGAAAGAACGACTCTTCTATAGCTTCGAGGAAACGGTGCGATCCCGTGGACCGTGAAAAGTCACGAAAATAGCCAACATTTGGTTCGTGTGATTGCCCTACTCGGCGACTCGTCGGAACGAGTTGACGTAATTTTGGAAATGGCACTGTATGTCTTACTGTAAGCCATTATGGCGTCGGGAACCATTTTGGCGCCGGTAACCATTTTTGTGCCAGAAACCATTTTGGCACAAAAAACCAATTTGGCGCCAGGAACCATTTTGGCACCAACAACCAGGTTGGTGCCGATAATGATTTTGGCGCCAAGAACCTGTTTGGTTCCAGAAACCATTTTGGCGCCAGGAACCATTTTGGCGCCAGGCACCATTTTGGCACTAGGATCCATTTTGGCGCCAGAAACTATTTTGGTGCCAAAAACCATTTTGGCGCCAGGCACCATTTTTGCGCCGGGAACTATTTTGGCGCCGGGAACTATTTTGGTGTTATGAACCATTTTGGTGCCATGAACCGTTTTGGTGCCAAAAACCATTTTGGCCCCAGGCACCATTTTGGTACCAGGATCCATTTTGGCGCCGGGGACCATTTTAAAGCCATTTTGGCACCATCGCGTCAAAATCCGCTCCCTAGCTCGACCGCGCCCGCCATCTTGCCCGTTTAACCCGATAATTAGCAAAGAGACAATTTCGAAGGTGATCCCCGGCGGTTTCGACTCGCCCGACGTAGAAACCGGTAGTTGTAGGCAGTGTTGCAGGGCCAGGGGAGCAAATCGAAAAAAACACGTGGAACTCGTACCTGCCTCCCTTACTGCTTTTTTCCCCGCAAAGCCGCACAAAAGGCCGGAGCCGGATTTCTAAATTTATCCTTCAACTTGCTATATTTAGAAGCTCATACTTTCCTGCTGTGGTTACGGAATTCAGGGAAAGATGGAATTGAATCGTCATCGACCGATCTGGCCGTAGCTTTACGGCGCGGTTTTCATAAAACTGCCAACAACGAATTTTCCATCCACCCAAAACTTGCATTACCGTACTCTCGCGTTTTCACCCCTCCCACAATATTCCATCCTTGCTACATTTTCCTTTATTCCCATTCGATTTCTCGTTGTTAAGAACGTTATTTACAAAACGACCGCCACAACCGAATCATCTTTTTCCATAAAAAAACGACCGCTGCTCATCCAGAGGGAAGTTACATGACATTTACGTTACTTTTCTCAGTCTATGGACGAGAATACTCGTTGTCGATCGGTCGGGTGATAATCGGGAAACGCGCTTTGTGCCAGCGCGAACTGAAGCGTCTTACCGGTACCGCAGAATCGAATGGCGGCCAGTGATAGACTGGAATCTATGAAAAGTCAACGCAACACCTCAGACACGCTCTGATAGACGTGGCTCGACTCTCGCAATTAAGCGTGCTTTTTAACGCTTTCTTTCACGATTGCCGAACGGAATAGCAAACAGTGCCCTTCCTCCGAGACACGCTCGAGCTCGGCCGTGCAACGTTTCGAGTTTCATTCAATCATAAGATTTCATTGGCCTGTACAACCGTTACGGTCGTAGCCGAAAAATAGTTCTATTGATCTCGCGAAAAGTCTAATTGAGCAATTGAATAAACGAAGATTTATTGGCCGCATTTAAAAATCATTGCTGGCTTTGAGAAAATGCATGACAAGTTAATCGATTAGAAAAGAAGCGGTGCAAAGAAATCGTAGCTAAAGAAATCGGTACAAAAGAAATCAATGTAAAAAGAATCTTTGTAAAGAAGTTCCTGAAAAAAAAAAAAATCGATACGATATTCCATAACGGGAATTAAATTCTTTTTTGCGTTATTGACAGTTGACAAATATTTTATATGATACGATTCTCACCCGGTTTTCCTCCCAGTGTGGAAAATCCATTTGGCCACGTTAATCGACAATATCGACACATTGATACACTTTAGAAAATTATGCTCGTCCGAAACGGTTCCGGAAGTTCGAAACTCGACTTGACCGAAGTGAAATCCACGTCTAAAGTTAGCATCGACGATCGATATGTGTGAAAACGGGCAGAAAATGGCGAAAAGCAATTCAAAGACTGCGCATCGTGAATAAATGAAGGTACACACTGGAATAAAACCGCGAGGTTGATAAGACGATTCGATACAACTGTTTAAACCAGGCCTGGCCAATCCAAATGGTTTCACGGACCACTTTGACGACGCGTAACGTTACAGCGGTCCGCGACTACGGATAAACATGCCTTTAAAGAAATTAGTAATTAATTAAAGTAATGCAAATACAAAACGAATAAAACATTGTTTTGCTATAATCGAATATAACTAACTGTCGCGTTTTGATTAACGAGACGTTCGTTCATCCTTTCTCACACTCAATTTTTGTAAATATACACGTGTATGTTCGACGTTGAACATTTTAGCTCGTTTTCTAAATTGGCATCGGTCGATGAAGCGCGTGATGTACTCTTTGTAAATCGTGTGAATTGATTCTTTGTTGCGTAACTGCATTCGAATTACAGATGAACGTTACCGGTGGTTGCCTAACGAAACCGACTGGTCGGACTTGCGCGTTGCAACACGCAATTTTTTTGTGTATTTAATATATTTTGTACACATACAACGAGAAACAAAAGTTTCTGGTAGAAATGTAAAATCGTCCGGCGGACTGTACAATTTAACGTGGTTGGCCGCGAATTGGCCATGCCTGGTTTAGACGACGCTTCCACCGAAAAGCGAATAAATTATTGGCGATTCCAAAGCTCCGCGGCAAATATCGCTGAAAGAAATATACGGCCGTCGGGAATGCTAAATTGTTTCGGCAAATCGATGTTCCCGCGTAGACGCGACTGGTAACCAAACCACGCCCGCGACGTAACTTGACTGTACCTGCAATTATTGTAAAACGTTCACGGAACGTTCCAGCAACGTTGGAGAGACGTTGAAAGAGTGTTTGCGGAACGTTTCTCGAATGTTTATCAAAATGGCGGAAATTTTTTTTTGAAAATTTCGGAAACGCTGACGGAACGTTCCAGAAGCGTCTACAGACCGTTACAGGAACGTTGATTTAACGTTACAGGAACGTTGATTTAACGTTACAGGAACGTTGAATTAACGTTACGGAAACGTACGTAGTCGGTTTCAAGTAATCGAACAGCCTGAAAGTTCGCTGGTCGAATAATGGCAACTGCGTAAAACCGTGACTCAGTTTCGTACCGAAACAACGTTATCTCAATCGCTAATTAGCATCGATATGCGAATAATTCGAGTTGCGTTAGTGCCGCGGCGTCGTTTGCCGCTGATTCACGCGGCATTGCATTTTCCTAATCGGGCGTTATGAGAATAGGAAGAAACTAGACTGTGTCCAACCTTGACACGCGATTATTATCTATCTTGAAAGAGTAAGAGGGTGCGCCACGAGCGGCCGATTATCACCGGCTCGCGCAGACTGTTTCTTACCGCCGATTCTTGAATAATAATAAATTCCGCGCTCTCGCAACCGCGCTGGATAATACGCCACCTTTTTCCCTTCGATCCGGCCGCAACCTGCATCTCGCTTATTGATAAATATTTATCGCCTCGCCAGTCATTGCCTGGGAAAAGGATTCATTTGAATGCTAATGCAACGGCCTAAGTGGAATAATGGAGCGAAGGGGCGTTCGCGAGGAAAAAGTGAAAGATCGATTTGTTCGATGCACGCGATAAATCGGTTTCTATGCGCTCCATTTTTTAAACGTACGATCAAAGCGTGAAAGCATTTTATTACCTTTTCCCCTCTGGAAAACCGTTTCCTTTTCCTCACCTTTCTCATTTTCTCAATTTCATTCCACGTGTCGCAAAGATCGGTAAAAATCGTTATCATTTTTCCCGGAGCAAGATAACCTTTTTCGTGCAAAATCAATTTCTACTTCGTTTTCCAATCTTAGGATTGACAATTGAGAAAAAAAAATTTTTTTTTTCTTCTTTGCAAGTGTGATTTTTCTGGTTTAGTGGAATTGCCGTTTCTTGCCGGTCACTGTTAACAAATTGTTTCGATAACGAGTTCCGTACGATGGAGGAAACGCACTTGAAACGACAGTGCGCAGTGCACAAAGCGCGTCTATATCGTTCCACCGATAAAGCCGGCTTCCGGTATGCTCTTGCTCGAGATAGATATTAATTGCGCTCTATTAACTCGCCGCGTCAAACACGCGGCGATGATTCCGAGAGAGGCGCCGTCGAGCCAATAGCGGTATCTTCGTTTCGAAAAGTAGACTGTGTTCGAAACTGGGAAAAAAGCGAGCTTAAACGCAATTCCCAACAACGCGCTTGAACCGCCATTTTGAAAAACACGTTGCAACCGATAATTTCGAAAACGATGTTTCCATCGTCATTCAAAGTATGCGCTTTTGAAAAGTGAGTTTTAACTCCCATTTTGAAAAATGTGTTGCAACCGCCATTTTGAAAAACGCGTTGCAACCGCCATTTCGAAAAACACGTTGCATCCGGTAATTTCGAAAACGATGTTTCCATCGTCATTCAAACTATGCGCTTTTGAGAAGTGAGTTTTTACTCCCATTTCGAAAAACCGCGTGGCAACCGCCATTTTGAAAAATACGCCTCAATCATCATTTCCAAAAACGCGTTCTAATTGTCATTTTTAAAAAACAGCCTGTAATTTGTAGTTTCGAAAAATATCTTTTAATTCGCATT
>JABFPT010001507.1:7826-23418 GCA_022817245.1 Nixonia krombeini | reverse complement strand
TTTTCCGTTTTTACCTCCCTCGCCCCGAATTACACGTTTTGGAGCACGTTTTCCCGCGCGCTAATATCACGAGAAAAATTGCTGCACAAGCGTAGGATAATGCGAGCGCGACTACGGTAAAAACCAGCGAGGCAGTAGGCAAAAGTACTTCCGGGCAATGTCTCAGCCAAGCTTATTACTTTTTGTTACGTTCGTGCATAATTTTCCTATGCATATACGGCAAAATCCAATTAACTTTCGAATGCATAACAAAATGACGGCGATGTCATTATCCAAACTAGCACTTTTTCCTACGCTCATTTTCTATTATCAGATCGAAAGACTGCGGTAAAAAAATATCCAAAAAAAAAAATATTTATCAAGACTTGAAATAAATTCGAGTATTGAATATCGAATTTGGAAAATTTGAAAACCTAACATTTTCCTCGGTACGCATTACCGGACCAAAAATAACGTCATTTTAACGACCAAGTAAAAATTAACTCGAATCGCCTTAACACTTTTTTTTTTTAAATCACAAAAAATTTTGGAATCAATAAAAAAACAGCTATAATTATTTGGTAAAATATCGATAAATTAAAACGTTACCTGAAAGCAACACG
The DNA here is from genome assembly GCA_022817245.1 of Nixonia krombeini. Taxonomy (NCBI): domain Eukaryota; kingdom Metazoa; phylum Arthropoda; class Insecta; order Hymenoptera; family Scelionidae; genus Nixonia; species Nixonia krombeini. The sequence continues at coordinate 22,816 of JABFPT010001507.1, read as the reverse complement.
AACCGATAAAGGGTTCAAATTCGTCAGAATCGTCAAATCGAACGTCGACGAAACGTCGTAGAAACATTCCAAAATGGCGGCGCCACTATCAAAATCGGCAACAGTGTAGAAAATGCGAATCGCGACGGTGACTTACATTGCCGGTGTCTCAAGAAACAAAAAAAAAAAACAATCAGCGGAGTCAGCGTTTATTGTAATTCAACGCCGGGTCAGCTGGTGCATAAACACAATGGCGATTGCGGTGAGCGCGATCGAGACGCGTTGAATCGTCGAGCGTGCCGCGCGATCGATTTGAGGGAAAACCGTCGATTACGGTAAAAAAGAGGTGAGGGATGTGCTCCACAACGACATCCTTATTACGACGCGGGTCGTTGCACCGAGCGGCCGCCTCACCTACACGAGATCAGTGACTTGCGCGCGCGCGCGCGCACGCGAAAATCGCTTTTTAGATACGTGCCGCGAGATAGCGCTGCGATCGAAACGCGATTACGCGCGAAACGTAGGAAAAGTCGTCGTTCTTTAACTCGCCATTCTCCTACCATTGTTTATTACTATTATACCATTGTTTACTACTATTACGTTAACTCGATTCAATGATCAAAAAAAAAAAAATTTGTTTTAAAAAATTTACGAAATTTGTTATTTGGAATATTGATATCAGTTTTTTCGCGTAAAATACACTTTCGCAACAAAGAGTGGAAATCCCAGTTTTGGCCATGCCAAGTCTCAATTGGCCATGTTTGGCCATGATAAAGACGAAAACACGCGCGTCGTTCCTGAGAAAATATTTTCGATATCTCCCGCGGTATATCGAACTTGGAGTGAATTGTCTGGTTAAAAATAAGCGCGTGGTATTGAAACTTCCTGGGTATAAATAATTCATTCGACGCAGGCCACTGTCGAGGCGGTGATTTAAAGCGTTGCGAACCAGGAGAGATTTATGCGCCGCAAGCCTCATGCGGAATGTTGACTCCCATCACTCTATTAGTGCATGCGTTCCACTTAAAACGATTGATAAGACACCGTCGATGCACGCTCCCTCGGCCAGGCTTTGATACCGCTGCGAACGCGACGGCTGTTTCATCCAACTGCCATGTACGACGGAATACACGGCTTTGCTATGCTCGCATGACTTTCCATCGTCAAATATGATCGCAATAATAAATTATTTGGTTGTAACACGTTACAAAATAAACGGCGAAATAGATTTCATTCCGACAGTTTTTTTTTTATTTTACGAAAAAATAAATTTTCATTCGCGTATTTCTCTTTTTATACATTTTCGACAATTTCATAATTTTCACACTTTTCTATTTCTTACAATCCTGTCCGCCCGTTTCTTTAGTTAAAACGCAAGAAAAGCTTTGTTTCGTGTTAACTCGACAAAGAACCAGCGGTTCATTCGTAGACAAACGGTTTGGTACGTTACTTCATTTTTCGTAAGGTCCGGGTTCAAATCCCAAGGTAAGAATGAATTTTTTTTTTTTCATTTTTTTACGCTATTTTCATTCTTAAGTCCACCGTAAATGTAATGCGTGTAAAATATGGCGTATAAAATATCCAGAAGGATAATAAACTGAAAAGAAAAGTGCATTTGAGACTGCATTTATCTCGATAAAGAAAAAAAAACGGACAATGTCATACCGCGGTAGTGGAAAGTTTCATGTAGGCTCGTTACGATCATTACACGTCGTGTTACAGCGAAAAATGCACTTTCTTTTTTTACTGACAAATTGCCCATTTTTTTGTTCTTTCTCGATCGGCGAACAAACCACTTTACAAGGCTTCTTTTTTTCTCGCGAACACGTTTACTTAGAAACATGCGTTTCGTTGGAGAGAGAGAGAGAGAGAGAAAAGAGTAATTTGCTTTTAATCACCGTAATCAGTATTAATTCAACGGCCGTGCCGGCGGCGGAATTTAACGCACTTTTTAATTAAAGGCCTGAATGGGCGAGCAGCGACGCGGCGACGCTTGACGCATCGGCAACGGCGTGTGCAACGTCTACGGCTCGTTAATGGAAACTTTCCAATTTCTATGCGGCCTCGCGCGCTTCCTCCCAGTCGCTGGCCCTGCCCGACGTGGAAATCTACTATGTAACGACGTTCTGTACTCGAAAACAACGGTAATAAGATTCACGTATCTTTATATTATCTTTATATATATATATACATGTGTGTGTTTTCATTAATAGAAATTTCACTAACAATTTTCATTTTTTATTAAACGTATGAACAAAAAAAGTCGGTTGACTCTAAATTGTTGTTAAATCCGCCAAAAGTATTACGAGTTAATAATTACACTTGTAAACGTATTATAATAGATACAAAGATATTAATTGACCAGCGATAGTTAACTAAGACTAGTGAATAATAATTAATTGATAAGTATTGAATACTTGACGATTAATTAACTGTGGTTGATTAAATTGCGAATAATTAATGTTGGTTAAGTACAGAATTAACATAACGCTGTACAGACACGGGTGAAAATAAGCGAATGTTAATTAATAGACGATACGACGGTTAATTTTTTAATCGAGCGAACAACGCGCCATTTCACAGTCCCGTTGCAGTTTCACTCGCGGTTGGCGTGCCGCCATTCGATAAATCAGAGCGAACTACTTGTCGCGTATTCTTCGGCCTGGCCGACGAATAAAGACGGTAAACAAACGAGCACTTCGTGACAGTTAGGTACCAGCTACACGTATGAAATTAGATCCGCGCGAGAATAGCATTTCTTTCGCTTCCAGGAAGCAGCGGATAATCGGCCAATCAGTGGCGGCACTGTTTTCAAGTCAGCGGCGCAAGTAATGATCGGACGAAACGGTTAATAAAGCACCGACTGTGTTCGTGTGTGACTTTTGATAAGAGTGTTTGTAACGGAATCTTGCGTGCACTGTTGAAATGTTCGCGATCTAAATATTCGATGTATCGGAAAGCGAATTTGATAAATCGATTTCATTAATCGATTGCTCGGGGAATGACTTGATACGGCGACCCCTCGATATGTCGGTACATCGATACATCGATATGTCGATACATCGATATGTCGATACATCGATATGTCGATACATCGATATATCGATACTTCGATACATCGATACATCGATATGTCCATACACCGATACATCGATATGTCCATACACCGATATATCGATACTTCGATACATCGATATGTCGATACTTCGATACATCGATATATCGATACTTCGATACATCAATATGTTGATTGGCATCGCGATAGGTGAGATGTTTGAGGGGTGATTCGATAAGTCGATAGATCGATATCAAGACGTATATTTTCATAAATCGAAGGTTCGATATGTCGACTAATCAAGAGTTCATCGATATCGCGATCGATGTTTTGGCCGACAGTTCGATAACCACATTTCGAGATATCTCGAGTCGAGCACTAAGTCTCTCGAGATATCGAAACTTCGGAAATATCTTCGCTGGGTCTCAGCCATGACGCGGCAGCCGTAGTTGCCTTTCTTATCGCGGAGACGAAAGCGATTGGCTGTCGCGGCGGCTTCGGAATTTGACCTTGACCAAGATTCAATGTATCACGCGCGATAATGCGGAGCACGATCGAATTGTGCGATAATTCGTCTGAAATCATCGGCATATCGGGTAAACAAGCAGCGGGGCGCGTTATTAAATTCCGCGTTTCGACAGGAAGTCGGACACATCGTCGCAGCTTTCATCGTCGTCTCGAAGACGTCATTTATTGGTTTATACGCAGCGTCGGTTTAATCGTTTCAGTACCAAGAGGCGATTTTGCGCTCCTTCTGTTGCGTCAGGTGGCACAATCCATTTCCGTTGATGCGTCATTTTCGGTTACCGTTCAGTTTTGTTTAAATTAAGATAAATCTGGAGTTATATTACACTTTGTGTACACGTTTTTATTCCCATAAACAACCATTACAAATAATAATATACAGAACTGAAAGAATGAAGTCTCAATGCATGTAAACAGAAAACAGCGCAATAGCGCTCCTTGGCACTTTTGGAGACGGAAACCCAGAAGCGCTATTGCGCCGCTTGGCACTTTTCGTAAGAGAAATGACAAAAACGCTTGGTACTCAAACGATTCATCCAGCTGATTCGCGACGTTTGACTGTTAATCTAATTGTTAGCTACTGCAAAAATTAATCATTTTTTTTTAATTAACGCTTCTTTCATTTCTTATCTCACAAAATGTTGCAAAAATGTTTATATTCAGTATATTATGTTTCTTCTGTGAGATTCTATAAGTAAATATTTAAGTGTGTGTAATAAATAAATATTTGAGTTAATTTGAGGTTTTTTTTTAAATGTTCGCTTATAAATATTTATTTATATACTCACGATAATCAGTGTGTACTCAGCTGCACTTTTTCAGTTATCGCAGTTGGAAATGCAAAAGCAGCTGAATAACGTGTTATCAAGTGTTTTAATCGTGTCAATTATATTTTGCTTCTGAGACGTGATTTTTAGTTTATTGGTACAATGCAGAAACAAGTTACGGAGATAACATTTCACTAATCGACTATTGCACAGATTGAAAGAAATCGAGATAATCTGTAGCACAGTTGACGAAAATTGTACGGAAAAAAAAAGTACAAAACAATTCGTATAAAAAAGTCGTGAACAGCATTGAACAAATATTGGATATTTAATATGTTTACGTGAAAAGCGAAGCTCGAATTTCGTACCCGATAAAGAGACATGTGGCAAAATAAAGCGGAAATGTAACAACCGAGCTTTCGACAGCGCTTATCAAATTTCAGCATTAATTATATTTGTCTTTGTCCAATTAAAGTGTAATGTTATCCCACGCCAGAAACGTATCAATCACACATTTTTATCAATAATTAAACAGACGAAACTCTCGAAAATAAAAAGTGCAAATAATGTGATTGTACAACAAAGAATGCACTGGTGAGATTAAATTCCGATAAATAAACAAATCCTGTTTTTTCCCTCCAACGTTAATAAACCCAAGTGGAATTTTATAAAACGAACTTTGCGCCGCTAATTAAAATAAATTTTTTTACGAAACGGCGTAAAAAAAAAATCCGTAAAAAAAGTGACAGTCTTTCTCAAAAAATAAAACTAAAAAAAAAAAACAAGTGCAAAAATAAAGTTTCCTTCATCGGAACAATTAAATTCTAAATTCGCTGAAAAAAACCGGAATGTTCCACATGTAAAAAAAAAAAAAAAACTAGGAAAAGAAATATTTATATAAACCGCTCTTTATTTATATCGTCGATTAACTCGCCAAATTAACATTTAAATTGCAAATAAAATTTTAAATGCATAGTCCCGCGTCGCGAAATACCAAAAAAAAAAAACGAGAGAATATGAATAAAAAATGAATATAGAATTCAAACTCGGGAGCAACAAATAATAACGAGAACGAATTTTGCCAATCGTAAATTTCGCATAGAAAAAATCCCGATAAAGAAGGCGACGATATTCCCACAGATCTTCGTTTCTCCGTCTTGCAAAAGCGGCGCGTGTGTAAGTGTCACACGGACACGAGCGAGCCGGAGGCGACGTCTGGTCTGGCAGGCCGGTTGACGAAATATACGCGCACACGTGCGCTCCCGTGGACAAAAAAAAAGACGCGGCAAAGGCTGCCGCGCTGCGCGGTTTCGAGCGCGACACACGCTTCGAGCACAGATTGCGAAACCTGGACGGCAGACACGGCTGCCGCGGCGATCGATGATTATGCTTCTGTGCGCGATCAAATCCGACACGCGCGACCGTGTCTTCCCCAAATAATAACAAAATTACGAAACGCGAGTCAAGATAACGACTTTACCCGATTCGGAATCCGAACAAGGGGAATTATCAGTTTTGATAATTATTAACGATTTTATCGTCGCTTGCAAAAAATCTCTTGTCGCGAATGACGTCATCGATAAAAAAAAATATCACACAAATAAACAATACAAATATATTTGATTTGTTTACTATTTTGGTGAAACGATTATTTTATTGTTATTATTTATTTTTTTACATTAATTTATTATATTACATTAATATTGATATATATTACTCGTTATATATATATAATTAACGATTTTACGAAAATGTAATGTCGTTTAATTCTATATTTTTTTTTTTTATATTTTATTCGTATTATGTAAGTTAATTATTTTTTATTTATTTACGTAATGCAAAGATGGATGCGAGCAACGAATTTTTACACCGTTTAAACCAAATTCTCACGACTCTTGAACTATTCTCGTTTTTACGTGACAGATTCTAATTTAACAACCGTTGTCTCATATCGTGATCGTTGTCTGCGTTTCGTCACGGATTTGTAGAGCTGCCCGTCGTCGTTATAATAGAAATTTGCACCGCGTTCAAATAGGCGTGGCACGCAACGTTTGAATCAGTGCGACGCTCGAGTTGTCAAATCCGAGTTGTCAAACGTCGACGAACCAGAAACGTTGTTTTACGCTCGATCGACCTGGATAAAAAATTGGATGTTCGAAACATTCGAGAGAATTTCATTTGCGTGTGCAAAATGTCACTTTCACTCTGCGGCATAAAAATAATTAATATCGAAAATAATTAATTTTTATTTTTTTTTTTTACCAAATGGTGGATTATTATTTTATAGGCAATAAATATTGTTGACACGTGTGCACGGTAAAGGTTTTAAACAGAAAGTGAAGTCATGAGAAGTAGTAATTATTCTTTTTTTCCATTAGTTACTTTTGTTAATTAACAATTTTTCAGTCGGATGCACTTTAATTAGCGTAATTGTAGGATGGTACGTATCACAGTACAAAATATTAATTTCTCGAAAATGCGTTTGTCGTGATTGATTTAAATCTTTAAATTTCTCAAATTTTCTGCGCTGTAATCGTTGTAGTAGTAATTATTACTATTCAGGAACGGTAATTATTACAATTAATAAATAGTAAATTTTTGAAGATCATTTACACTAATTATTTTACATTGCTTAAATGTTACATAGCGAAATGTATGTAAATTGTAATTATTACAAGTCATAGATAGCAAATTTTCCAAGGTCATTTACACTAATTATTTTTCATTTCTTAAATGTTACATAGCGAGATATATGTAAATTGTAATTATTACAATTCATAAATAGCAAATTTTCCAAGATCATTTACACTAATTATTTTTCATTTCTTAAATGTTGCATAGCGAAATGTATGTGTATTGTAATAAATACAATTCATAAACAGCAATTTCTTAAAGATCGCTTACACTAATTATTTTACATTGCTTAAATGTTACATAGCGAGATATATGTAAATTGTAATTATTACAATTCATAAATTGCAAATTTTCGAAGGTCATTTACACAAATTAAATGTTGGACATCCAAAATGTACGTGTATGGTAATTATTACAATTCACGAATAAAAATTGCTCCAATCCATGTACATAAATTATTAGCACTTACCACTTATGCGTCATGAAAAAAAGAAAGAATGTTGCTTCCTTCTCTCGACATCGTCTCCCTCAACGAATCCCACAAACGACACAAAGCACCGGAGCTTCGGTCGCCGAGCCAACGAGAGGAAAAGAAACGCGTGTCTCGTGAGCCATTACAGCCGACTGCGCTGAATTGGATGATTGCGGCGACATTTAATATTTAACTTCTCATTCACGTTACCCTGCCCCGAGTTCGATGCACCCGGACACGCCGCGCGAAACACCAGTTTCCTTTCGAAATGGAAATTGATCGCGTGCACCGTCGACTATTTGAATGAATTATTAATAAAGAAATGTCGATCCCCGTTTACTTTTATCGATTTCCGAACGAATATTGATTAATCGGTGAAACATTGTGTCTAAAAAAAAAAAAGGGGGGGGGAGGACGAAAACAAAATCAATCGTTTTTTCCGTCCGTGATTTTTTTCAATTGATGACGACAATTCCTCAACAGCGCGTCGCCTGTAAATCGCGGAATAACATTTGCGCGATTTGCATGCGCCATTGATGCGAACGCGATTCAAGTGCGGTTATATAATAAGCAATAAGTGGGTTAACAACTGGCATTAATCGCACGATGAAACTTCAAATAGTGGGATATTGCGCGAGAGCCTGCATAAAACTCGATTTCGCAACGAACCGTCGATCGTTTGTTGTCCATTTGTTGCAGAAGGTAAAAAAATGCTAATGAGCGTTGACTTTAACACTGACGCCGTCATTATTACTATAAAAAAAAAGCTGAGAAAAAAGTACGTTAAGAGTACGGCGATGAAACGAGAAGAGTGTGTTTTTAACGGGTCGAAGTACTGACACTTTTACTTCGGTACTAAACAACGTACAAAATCTGGTACATTTTTGGAAATGGCAATTTTTGTGTCCCCAGAGTGAGGGCCGACGGAATGCAAAAACCATGGAGTGTGATAATTGCATTCTGTGTGTTGTAGTAATTGCCATCCGTGAATTGTAATAATTACTATTCACACAAAATGTGATAACTACTATCCAAAAAAACGAAAATAGTTGCAACGTGTGCTATCTAAGAGAATACTATTCGTGGACTGTAATAATTGCTATCCGCGCATTGTAATAGTTACTATCCACACAAATTGTGACAACTGCCATCCAAAAAATGAAAATAGTTGCAACATATACTTTCCAAAAGTCTACTATTCGTGTATTGTAATAATTACTATTCGCACAAAATGTGACAGATATCATTCAAAAACAGAAAATAGTTGCAACATGCACTATCCAAAAGTCTACTATTCGTGTATTGTAGTAATTGCTATCCGCGCATTGTAATAGTTACTATCCAGACAAATTGTGACAACTGCCATCCAAAAAATGAAAATAGTTGCAACATATATATTCCAAAAGTCTACTATTCGTGTATTGCAATAATTACTATCCGCACATTGTAATAGTTACTATCCAGACAAATTGTGACAACTGCCATCCAAAAATGAAAATAGTTGCAACATATGCTTTCCAAAAGTTTACTATTCGCGTGTGATAATAATTACTATCCACCAATTGCAATAGTTACCCTCCACGCAAAATGTGACAACTGCCATCCAAAAACAAAAATAGTTGCAACATATGCTTTTCAAAAGTCTACCATTCGTGTATCGTAATAATTACTATCCGCGCATTGTGATAATTACTGTCCACGGATCGCAATAATTACCATGTACGAATATTGACTCAAGTAATTTGTGTACATCGAAAAAAATGTTTCTCACGCTTCGCAATCCAATTCTCTTTAATTGAATGGGACATCGGTTATTCTGTTTAAGCGAATCGAACGTGGTCGATTGCGGAGCGAGGCAGGAAGTGACCCAGTGAAGGGAAAACTATCGGACGCGAGAGAAGCATCCGTTCAATCCGGCGTGCACTACGCCGATGTTCCGAGCCTTATAAGCAATTCCGCGCTCGATAAAAAGCCATGACGCAAAGAGGTTGTAGCTCTGTCGAAATGGCACGTTTTGCATAGGCGGAAGGTCGGGAGGGTATACGATGTTCTTGGCTACTTTTAAACAGGACCTTGATACTCTGCTTGTTATGATTGTCGGTGTGGGAATTCTTTTGTCATTTCGTCGTTAATGAGTCACTTTATTCAACGGCTGAATAAAGCAGCGCGATGTTTACTGAACACGATTTTAAAACGGCAGTTCTCTTATGTGGGTTGATTTCTGATAAAATCATCGTAGTTTGCGAATCGGCCATTTGTGAATTATTGCAAAATTAAAATATCTGGAAACGTACATTGCAACCATGATGGCTAAACTTTTAACCACATTTTTGTACTTTCTACAACTACGATAGTAACATTTTCATAGAAACTACAAAAACTACAGAATTTTTTTTTTAATTTTGAACCACATTTTTGTACTTTCCACGACTACATCAATAACATTTTCATAGAAACTACAGATTTTTTTTTTATTTTGAACCACATTTTTATACTGTCCACAACTACAATAACATTTTCATAGAAACTACAGATTTTTTTTTTATTTTGAACCACATTTTTATACTGTCCACAACTACAATAACATTTTCATAGAAACTACAGAATCTACAAAAACTACAGAAACTACAGATTTTTTTAATTTTGAACCACATTTTTGTCTTTCTGCGACTACAATAACAACATTTTCATAGAAACTACAGAATTTTTTAAATTTTTGAACCACATTTTTGTATTTTCCACAACTACAATAATAACATTTTCATAGAAACTACAGAATTTTTTTTAATTTTGAACCACATTTTTGTATTTTCCACAACTACAATAACATTTTCATAGAAACTACAGAATCTACAAAAACTACAGATTTTTTTAAATTTTGAACCACATTTTTGTATTTTCTACAACTACAATAACATTTTCATAGAAACTACAGAATCTATAAAAACTACAGAAACTACAGAATTTTTTTTAATGTTGAACCACATTTTTGTTCTTTCCACGACTACAATAATAATATTTTCATAGAAACTACAGAAACTACAGAAACACCTTCAATAACGATTTTAATACCGCAGTGGTGTGCTAATGATAATTGTAACCACTGCACGGTTCTGGTTACGCCAACAACGTCACTGTAGTTCCCACAGCCACAATTATAGTAACCAGAGGAACGTCGACCTGTGACCCAGAAATGCCGTTCGGATCACGTCCCCCGCACGAAACGGCCTCCAGGAGCCGGAGACTTTATCCGATAAAAATAATAGCGGTGCCGATCGGCTGGAAAGCCATGCCGTTTCTCAACTTTCCACATTTCCCTCGCTCGGATCTCTCCCGGTGTTTTGCAATCGGCGAACATTCCCGCCGCGCTTCCACATATAAATCCGATTCGGAAAGTCTCGCCGAGATCGGCATGCAAATCGGCCGTCGGCAGGAAAGCGAGCGGCCGATCGCGTATCGCTGCCCAATAACGGCGTCCATCGGAAAAATCGGCCTTTTTCCCGCTCCAATCGCCGAGCGATCCGCCGATAAGAATAATGTCCCAGGCGCGATGCCACGGCGGATCGATAGCGGTGTAGAAAGTCGTGGCCGCGCAATAACGACGGTAATAACGGCACGAACGGTCGGCCGAGATCGGCCGAGGCCTGGTAAAAGTGGCGGCGCGAGCGGAAACGATTCTTTTCCTCGCGCGCTGTCCAAACATCGCTTTAATTGGGAAATCGCGTTCGCTGTATTAGGGAATTATTAATTACCGTTATTAACTTTCTTTTAATTAACTTGCCGTGCCGGTACGTGGCTCGGTTTACGTTCGTTAATAAATTGTTAGGTTAGGTTGGATATTGGGAAGTACGAAGATTTTTTAACGCGTTAATCAACTTACTTTCCTTTAATTAGTCACGTTTCAACCGTTGGACGACATTTTTCGACGTCCGTTGACGAATAGTCGACGATGGCGCTGTTGGTGGTGGGGGGTTTTTTTAAACGGTCCGCGCTTCCCGCCAGTTTCTTGACTCCAGCGGTGGCGTCGATCGCGGCGGAGTGGGGAGGGGTGGGGGTAAACTAATACGGAGTCGAGAAAAGCTGGCTAATCATACGACCAAGTTGGCCGCAGGCCAGGCCATTGTTACTTCGCGTATGCACGAGAGCTGCTGTTCTAGATATTAGCACGATTGAAAAGGGAACAAGCGCGAGCTGCAAAGTTGGCTTTGCAAAAAGTGATGACGTCTCTCCGCCGAACAATGACGGCTGTGGCTCGAGTGACGGTATTCTTGCGGCGGACGAGAAGTCGTTACTTCGTTTTACGACGGTTTGAGGACAAAATGACCGCGCTCGAAAAATGTAGTAAAATACTTTTTACCGTATCATTTTTTCACTATGCACTTTTTTGTTTACGCGTATAGTAAAACGTGTCGTAGGCAGTAAATACGTAATATATGTAATACGTAAAATAGTAAATGCAACTATTGAATGTGATTCGTACATGGTTATTGTACTGGACAGTAATATGTACTAATAATTACTATGCACACATTGACACGTATTATTTTGAAAGTGGCGTAAGTCTATTTTTTTAAAAAAAGTGAGACATCGCGTCAAAAAGTGAGATATCTTGTAATTTATGCTCAATTAAGTGTAAAATTTTTATTTATAACTAGTTTATATGTAATATCTTAAAAAAAATGCTGTTTTGTTCAATTAAAAATTGGCCAATTAATATTTTTAAATACTGAATATTTCAAAATGCTGCCACTTAAAGAGCATAAATAAATAATAGAAGTATCTTATGTTAAGTTTAACAATATACAAATATAATTAACATTCGAGATAAAAAATAATACTATTTTATTTTTCGTTATTATTTGTAAACAAAACTGTATACAAAATAGAAAATATATTTTACGTGACATTCAATTTTTCATAAGCGAAGTGAAATGATTTGATCAAAATGAAAATTTAATTAAATTCGCCTAAAAGAAATTTATATAATCGAATTATATATTAATAAATTAGTAGTACTACTGTCAGATTCGACACAACTAATTTATCTTTCTTAATCGAAAAATACTCTGATCTTTAATTTTCTCTCGAAATAACGGAAAAGTGGAATGACACTGCTTTCAAAATAAACGATCTATATATATTAGACTGGAAACTATGAAACGGGCGTTGAGTACACGCCCGGACTGAACAAAAATGCCCGTTTCATAGTTTCCAACCTAATACTTCCACAACACGCAATATAAAAAATCCTAAATCAGTTCCCCGCACTTTTTTCGTATTTCCATGAGTATATGGAACAACTCAACGAAGATTTAGTTCCATTACCGTAATTAAGCACGGTCTCAGTCACGCTTCACTTATATATAATCACTTATAAATAAAATGACTTACTACTTTCTCCCTCTTCGCCGCCAACTTGCCTGCCAATTAATCAACAACGTACCTGAAAAGAAGCAAACAAGCCCTTAATTAAAAGTCTGCTAACGCAAGGCTGACTCGGCTTCAACGGTAACTGTCAATTGACGCGGGGAAACGTACTTGTGTGTCATCGTGTCAGTCGCGTATTTTTCTTAACGAAGGCGATAACGTCGAGCGGAATAATACAAAAGAGGTGAATCAGAGAAACACAGTGTACTTTTCGCACGGCGTTTTGTTAAGTCAAGTGTTACGCGAGCGTCGCAGTGTACAATGAACCGTAGCTTCCGGCCATAGATCTGCTTAGCTAAACAGCAAACCCGAGCCGCGAGCGAAACCGTGCTCGATAAGAAATACTGCAATTTCATACCTGCCCGTTTATTTATAATTTCATAATGAAACACGGCGCTTTGTCTTCGTTAATTAACTTCCTCCGCTGATTAAGCAATTTATTGATTACGTTATAACGTTATTTAATAACTCAACGTGCTTCGCATTAAATCGATAAAAGTGACAGACTTTTTGAAAATGACGAACATTTCGAAAATGACGAACGTTTCGAAAATAACGATATTATCAAAAAACAGACGCGACGAGGATTGAAACAAGAGTTACATAAAAAATGAGGAAAGAAGAAACGACGATGTAAACAGGGATAATGGAAGTGTAAAAATCGATGAGAATTAAGGAACAAAGGAGAAAAAAAATTTTTCCTTGTTCTTGAGCGATGTTGGGTTGGCGGGTATTAGGTTGGAAACTATGAAACGGGCGTTTTTGTTTAGTCTGGGCGTTCATTCAACGCCCGTTTCATAGTTTCCAACTTAGTAATTTTGGTTTTCGGTGAGAAGTAAAAGGGATGAAAACCGAAGTTAGTTTCTTGCCAACCCAGTAGTATCATTCAGGTATACAGTTAACAGGTACTACGATAATTGCCGGTGGAAGGAAAAGATTGGGAAATAGGGAGAGCGATAAAACAACTGACGTGATCCGAAACATGCCCAAATAAAGTCGGCGCGATCGATCCCTCCGAGTGGAAGAATCGAGGAACGCTTTTGGGTCAGGGACGCGACGCGCATATTTTCGTACAAACGGGCGGCAAAGCCCCGCTAAATCCTTACGCGCGTTCGGGGTAGCGTCGTTGGAAGCGGCAGCGCCGATTGACAACGTCGCGTGTGAGACGATGAAAATAGCGAAATTGGCACCGGGAGGGCGCGGCTTCGCGGAACGGTCGAGGCTGACGCGAGTACCGTTAATTAATCAAAATCGAAGCTGCGCCGCTTTTCGTCCTCTCGTCAAAGCTTCTCGTTTAAGCTTCGTTAATTATACGAGGTATGAAAGAACCGTCGTGTAAGAAAACGTGTCAAAATGTGGATTGTTGGTTGCGGGACAATGAATATTATATGGGAGGAGTAAATTATTTGCGACAAATTGTTATTAATAATTTGTTATATGTATTATATTGGAATATTATATAGTTACTCGTGACAGATCAGTTGTTAAATAAATTATTCGCAATTTTTTGGTTAATTAATTGGCAGAAGACACGAATTAAGTGGTTTTGCGTAACGGCCGATTTTCTCGAAGAGCGATTTTTCCCACCGATTTTCCAATCGCTCTTTTTCGCGTGGTATTGATTTTTTTTATTTTATTAATTAATTTTATAATTAATAAAAATTATATTTGACTTATTTTATTAATTGGTAGAAGACAAGAATTATGTGGTTTTGTGTAACGGCCGATTTTCTCGAAGAGCGATTTTTCCGACCGATTTTCCAATCGCTCTTTCTCATGTGGTATTGATTTTTTTTGTTTTGTTAACTAATTTTATAATTAATAAAAATTATATTCGACTTATTTTATTAATTGGTAGAAGACACGAATTATGTGATTTTGTGTAACGGTTGATTTTCTCGAAGAGCGATTTTTCCGACCGATTTTCCAGTCGCTCTTTCTCGCGTGGCGCGACGGAAACGTAATCTGATTGTCATGCACGGCGCCGTGACTGAATAAGTCCGAGCGATATCGGAGAAATTAGCATAGAAACTCGGCTTCCGGCCACGGGGTATTTGCGCGGCGCCGAGCTCGAGTTTTCACGGCACCGGTACAATTCGAGAATGAATTTTACGAAATAAGAAAAAAGTGA
>JABFPT010001503.1:0-10705 GCA_022817245.1 Nixonia krombeini | reverse complement strand
GCTGAAATTATTCCATTTGCATAGGTCAACTATTTTTGGTTAAAATAATTATGACAATTGTAATATAAGATTTGGCTCACTACAAAAAATGAGAACTGGAAGAAGTTACATTTTTCAATTATACAATATTAATCATTTCAATAATCAACAGATGTTTCATTAAAAGAAGTTTCTCTGGAATGAATTTTTTTTTAATCTTGTTACAACACTTCTACAAGTGTTTTTTCTTATAATTCCGCAGTTGCTACATTTAAATCACGTTTTTCATTATAAACTGTGTTAAAATTTTAAGTCACAGCAAAATATGGTTAAAGTAGTAAGACGTAGTCATTAGTAATGACTTCGTAATTAAGCTGATGAACACTGAGATTTCCATTCACCACGACTCAGTTTCCCCCACACAGACAACTTTCCTCTGCGGTAGAAATGCTGCCGAAAAATCGAGGTGTCAGTCGAGTTGTCGAGATTCATCGCGGTAGTGGAACCGCGATATAAGACAAATTAATTTTCTCTCGGCGTAACGCGTAGCTGAACCGAATCTTTCCCCGCGCTTACTTATCGCCGCCGCGACGAGCTTAATGCGACACTTTCCAACGAAAAGTCGGATATGTCAGTTGCAGAGAGGAGAGTCTAAAGCCGAGGCAGCTCGCGAGTGAACTACTGAATATTTTGCGAGGGCGGAGGCGCGGCGAGTTTTGGCGGTAGCCGTTTAAAGGGCGTTTCATCTCCTCGCGGTGAGATATGCCCCTGGTTAAGTCGGCGCCAAGTCGGAGAAGTCGCTGGTGGTCCGGTCGGAGCAGTCACCGAGGGAGAAAAACGTCCTGCGGGGAGGTGTCCGCGTGCCCGTTGCGTTACGCGGCGATAAAGACACCTTGATCCTGATCGCGATGCGGAACACGTACTGGTTTGTGTTGCTGTCGAGTTTGCTGACGCCGCTGACGCGCCTCGTCGCCGGAAATGATGGGACGCCGGAGTTTCAGAACAAAGGTAAGCTATTTTTCCAATCGATCGGCAGACGCACGGCACCGTCGCATGTCTGCTCGGTGCTTTTTTTTGCATTTCAGTCTGTCAGTAGAGACCCGAGGCAAATTAACCCATTAACGTCCATGTGGCCCTTTCTCTTTCATATATCTCGTCATCTCTCTCGCACTTTCCGTTAAATTATATAGAATTATTTGATTTACAGAGGACTTGATCGCACAGGTACATGTATGAGATACACGAATACTCAATTATGAAATTAAATTTATAAACAGAAATTTGAATTGTTCATTACAAAATTGAGTACAAATGTCGCAATATTGAACGACAGATTAAACAAAACTTTTAACTACTTCGAATAAAAAAAAAAGTACGCATAGCCTTTTTTGCACCAATTGTTGCCTATTTGCAGAAGTTAGCTACCTGATAACAACTGCATTGTGTCCGTCGTTCTAAATGTTGAAATTCGCATACCATATTCGTCAGCGACTCGAGAAACCTGAAAAACCACTTTTCGTTTAATTTGATTTATATGTTATGTTTGGGCGTTCATGGGTTAACCCTTAGACTCTGAAATCGTTTCACGATTCCAGACCAAACTCCCATTTCGCAACTCCATAAATAATTCTCTTAACCATCGGCGTTGTTTTTCAACCGAATCACGCATCTTTTAAAAATATCCCGTATATTAGTACTTCTCTTTTTAAACTCAAAATGTTAACAGAAAAATGCAACATTTTCCACGTTCAAGCCGGAGGGTTCGTACTGTAAACATTATTTTCGCTCTTTCACAGTGCGTACCGTTTTTGCACGAGAAATAGTCCGCTTCACTTGAACTTTCCCATCCTGGACAAATTTAGCTGCCGGCTACGTATCACGGTTGTTGATTTTAATTGGGAAACATTTCTTTCTTCACCGTCGACAATAGTCATTGTCTTGCACGATTACTTTCCTTATCAACCTATTAAACGCGAAAGGAAGGTGTTACACGCTACTCGAACAAAACATTCGCTATCGCAATAAAGTGCATTCATTGACAACTGTACCTTCTTCGCAGCTCACTTGATGAATATTAGGAGCTGATTCTATACAGTGAATCAATTCGTACAATGCAATGTACAATTTTCACATATATATTTATCAAGCATCCCATAAATATACGTCACGTTCACAATTTTCAGATTCAACATACTTTCTCATAAATTGTTGATAAAGCTCTTTAAAAGGTTACGTTAATTATTTCATGATTCTATTTTGAGAAAGGAAACTTTTCTGTTACTAACCTAACCTCAACAACCGTGCTCCACTTTTAATTCTATTGCACGGGATATTTTTAATTTGAGATATTTTCGATTCGGAATATATTTAGTGCGGGCTATTTTTCCAGTTCTCATCATTACTGTACGCCGTGAACTCTTTTACATCGCGCAAAACTCTTTTTCTCTCGACGGAACCTCATTAATACATAAAACTAAGTTTAATGTACCACTCTAGATTACACGATACGGCGGGTGTCACCTTGCGCACTTTTCGCGCATCGACTGTAAAAGTAGTCGCTAATTATGGAAATGTGTATCAGACTTGAGCTATCACTTTTTAATTGTTTGAATTTCATTAAAGTGTTATACTTTTCTGTCAATGTTAAACGAAATGAACACGAGTTGGCGAATGACGAAAGTCGCCGGCAACGATCGATTTGCCGGTCGATGGACTGCCAGCGATGAAAACAAGGAATTAATTCCGGTTCAAAAGTCAGGCGAGATTAAAAACATTTTTTAATAGATATCTCCGACGTGTTTCCCGATCGGGTTCGTATAGACAAACACGGGCAATCGCGGAATAAAATTCCTCAGCAGTTTGCAGAGACAGCTTATCATTCCATTTGCTCAATTGTAGCCAGGGAAGTGATATTGACAGAATATTGGCATCGAATTAAAACAAAAATCTGACGGGATGTCATTTTCTGGAATCGGAACGACGCGCTGTGTATTAACATTGTTGATACGTTGAAGCGTTTCAATCATCGCCATCCGCGTCAAGGAACTATATATCGTCCCAAACGGCTCGTGCATGATATTTCACGCGATATCTCGACCCGGGCAAATGTCAATGAGGGAATAATACTTTGGACCATTTTGCATAAAGATGGATCGTGTCCGCATTTACCGGCATTCGGGGCTTCCCACAGGCGCTGGTTATGAAGTTTACTCGAAACAGCGCCGTAGGAAATGCGGCCGTTAATCGAATTTGTTCAAATGTGTTCACGGCAACGGGCGGCGACGCTTTAAAGTGAACTAAGGGTACAGGCTCATCACAATACTCTGGGCGTAATCGGATAAACCTGTTCATGCCACGCGTTTTGTTAGATTTGATAAAGTTTGAATTATTTACTTAGGTACAAACCGCGCCGACTCGCACAAATCGAGATGCGATTTACACTGCGAGTCAATTCGGTTGGATTAACTCGTTCCTTGTCGGAGGAAACGTCATTCCCGTCACGAAACTGTGACGCTCGTGTGACGAGAGAGGCGGTGGGGCGAGGTGGGAGGGAGGCGGTTGCAAAAGTGGGACAAAAATGGAAACGACCTTTGGAATGCCGGGAGGTTCCGGGAAGGAAAGATCCATTTCGTAAATCGAGTGAAAGACGTTAATTAAAAATTTTCGAAATATAAAATCTCAACCATTGAAACGTCTGGAAAATAGTTCTCTGAAATCGCTCGTAATTTAGGAGGGACGACCAATTCCGTAAATACTTTATCAAGTTGTGGCGATCGCGTAAGAAAGATCTTCAAAACCTCGCACACGCTTCTTTCACGGTGTATTGATTGACGCACAAAGAAAAAGATTTTTCACGGTGTACGTTTTTCATACCTTTTGTGGACAACGGCGACAATTGATCGGTTGGGATGTTTTTCAATTTGACCTTGTCCCTACAAGAGCGGCTGGAGTCGACTCGGATTGAAACAGCCATATTTACTCAAGAGCGTAGGGAATTGCAAAAGCCTGCACCAGGTGCAGCTGAGCTCAAGAATGAGTCTCGACGCCCCGAGCTAGTCGTTCGAGACTCGACTGTCTCGGGCAAGAAAAACGATGTGTAACGACGACCAGACTGACCACATTGGGAACCGAGTCTTCGCCTGTTTTAGATGCCATTGTCTTTCACCGACGTCATTGTCATCCCCTAAAACAGTCATTGGTATACATTTCTCCGTTACGATTTCATTTCATCAATCAACGAAATTAATTAGCGTGAAGAATAATCGAACATTTCAGCCGTCTTATGCAAAGTTTTGTTGAATTAACGTCTTGTAAAAAAAATGGCTTGGCGAAGTGAAAGCCGTGTCATCTGTACAAGTTACGGGAAAGATAAATGTGAGACCAGGTGGAAAATAATAAAATCCAAGGAATCGATTCCGTGGAACTTCAGGTATGCTCCCGACGACTCGTAATTTATATCCCTTCGAATCCGTTGAAAGGCTAATAGGCATTTCGAAAACAGCGGCGGACATTTTTATTAGCCTTGTTCGCGTTTCGAGAAGAAAATAATTAAGACGGAAATAACATGTCACATTCTATATATTGATTTGAATTTATCGCTCGCGTTTACGTTTCCTTCCAAAGGCGGGCGGGTTTGATGATCTCGCGATCATTAAACGGGGAAATAAAAGAGAACGTTAAGGAGCAAGTTCCTGCACGGTGTATTTCAAATGTCGCGTCGTGTTGACTTTGGCTTTCGTCGTTAATTTAAACATATCTCACGATGCGTTATTAAGTTTAATAAATGAAACGAGTGTCGTTGAATTACGGCGTTGTAAAGAGGAAGATGAAGGAAAAAAGTGCGGATGTCGAATGGCGAGGAATTAAATGCGAGACTGAAAATAAAGCTGTAGAATTTCTAGCATTCCGTAAATTGCGCGTAGCCGTGTGACGAGCAGTACCCACGAAATAGGTGATCGCGCTCTCGAGGGTCCCGCCGTAAATGCAGTAATACCAAAAGGTGGCGCCATTCGAGTGACGCCATCCGTTGAATTGAAACGATCGCGGCAAGCTTATGGCATAAAATGTTAAATTAGAAAGAAGACTTACATGGCTTATCATAATTTTAAACCACGCTTGTCAAGCATTGAGCTTTTCCTCGAATGAATTTCGCTAAGAAGCTGTTGGAGGTATGGACGAAAATCGAGTCGTGAAATTTATCTTTTCTTTTTATACCGATGTACTTAGGAACAAAAGGTACGAACTTCGTACAATTCTAATGTAAATAACAAGGTAAAGTAATATTGGTATAGCAATAATTTTTCAGCGAAATAATTTAATCAAGTGGTATTAGATATGCATACTTGATTGCTAAAATACGCGGGAATTATTCTACAGGATACTTGCGAGACAAAGACTTGTTAGCCTTCGTTTGACATTCTTAACCATTATAAAAAATGTCAGAGTCGCCGAACATTTTGTCACTTTTAACCGGCCCCTTCACTTCCTGGGTCAAATTAAAACTTGCCGCAATCGCGAATAGGATCCACCTCTTTTCATTAAGTACGCCGTCTAATTAAGGTTAGTGGAATAAATTTATAGAATTTAATCGCCAGACTTTTGCACACTGTAAACTTGTAACGAAGTAGTCCGGGTGACATTCGCTTAATTTACAAAAGTTCTGCGTAAGAATTTTAAGGAAAGTTTCTCTTTGAATATCGAGCAGTACAAAAACCATTTCCGTTCGGTAAAAATTCTTAATTAATCATTTTTCTTTACCACTTTTATGACGAAAGCGTGACACGCCTAAAGTCGTTGCAAAGGTAATGAAAACTAACAAATGTGGTGCAAAATTAAATTTACGTGTTTGATTTACAGACACAAGCAGAGATATATATACAGACGTATATATCACAAATGAACATAAACGAACACTCGCAAGGAGAGCTACACATAGACACATTTCATGTACGCAGACGAACATAGGCATACATCGGCACGTGCACACATATGGGTATATATGAAGATATATACAAACACAGATAGATATGTACACGCAAAAACAGACATACTCAGATATACACGCGGTATACACAAGTATGCACACACGTATACATGCGCACATGATACGTTCATTAACTTCATCCTTTCGAAGTCAGTAGACTAAAGTACATCTTCTGTACGGGATCAGTTTCATGTTCCAAACTGAAACAACATTAACAAAAAAGTCGTTGTGAATGTTTAATGTTTGTCGAACAGGGGCTTCTTGCACCGAGTACTCGTGTCTATATGCAAATAAAATTCCCCGCTTATACATCTCAAATACAACGTTCCGCGGGTGTTAATTTCGGAGTGTTTGCCGAAAATTGCTGGAAACTTCTTAAGCGACTTCCGAGGCGCGTCACTTGCCACAACACTCAGTCGCATTTCAATTGTTAAACTAAATGAAAATTGTCCAGCGTTCTGTGACTGTGAAAATAAAAAAGGAAACAATTAGTACGACTATGATAACGGTTCGCGCGTTCTCATCAGCTATATTACGCATTGGGCATTTTGGGATAAAACGCGTCACATTAATATACAATGAAACAATAATTTACATTTGTTTCGATACGCGTGTTCATTAAATACACGGTTACAAATTCGTGCATGTATCAATAATACATTCTTTGCTGCTCGCAATTATGCGTGCTCTGACTTTCCGCCACAATTATGTACAATTAATGTCACTACAATGCGTACAACAACGGCTAAATAATGAATGCATTAATGCTGCATATACAATCCGCGGAATGGCTGCGTTTTCAAACTCGATGAAAACGCGGCGGTGCATACGCGTGGAAAATGTATGCGACGTTCCAACTGCCGGCGTTTAATAAATAACGCCTTGCTTTAAGGAAATCATTCCAGGTGTATCCGGTTGATGTTCAGCTCAAAAGTGAGACAAGTAGCCAGAACTATTGAATTTTAAAAAGCTTTTAATCGGGGGGGGGGGGTAACTTAACGTTACTCGATCTGTCCTCAAAGTGGTTGGTACTAATTTTCTTGACCGATTGAAATTGATCGTACTATAAAATGGAGCATTGGCACCGTTGATTTTAAAGACAGATTTTACCTCTTCGAATGGTTCGTTCTTAGGTGAAAAAATGTGTATTGAAGATTTCAATATTTTATGATAGCATAACGCAGTTTAATCGACACAGTGCACTTGGAACGCCTTCCACGTCAGATAATTATAGTACGCAATCTCGTTGTGCAATCTTGATTGATTTAACTATACAATTTTCCGTCTAAACGAGCACGTTTTAATGCCGAGCTGATGGCGCGACGTATGATCCTCTTTTCCCGCATCACACGGTCACAAAAGGTCAAACGCACGGCGGGCGACATTCGTTATTTGCGCAAGCACGGAAGCTCGTGTCTTAGCAATATTCTACGTATTCAACGACCGCATTAAAAGCACTGGTACTCCCCTCGTAAAATTTCTCAGCAGCGTTTCTGCTCACACATTACTCTTACTTCCCTTTTTTAAGATCCGTCCCGGCTCTACCGAACTCCCACATTTTCACAGTCGTTCGCACGAATCTTAGTAATTTTTCACTTTTTACGAACACATCTTACTCAAATTCATTCGTGTCAGTGCCGTTTTTACGATACCATTTCATCCTGCTCGCAAACGACTGCGTAATTCGGCAAATGACGGGCTTTCGTCGGTCGCCACCGCACCAGTTTAACGGTTACCAAAATCGACTGTGGGACCGTTTACTAATCCCGGTTTCGTTGACCGAACGCATTGTACCGCAATTGAAGAACAGGAGTAATGTCGCGTTGCAACAAATCTTTCTAGAAAAATTCAATAATTGAGCTGTCCCGACTGCGGCTGCAATTTATGTTATTTGTCAGATTTGCGCTAAAGATATGTATTTTACTGAGTCTTGGCATCTATCATAATATCTTGCATTATATTTGACAGCATTAGTTTTTTTTACCATTAGTAGATGTTTTACATCTGGTAGTTGTTTTGTAATTGGCAGTTGTCATAGTGCGATTGTCAATTGCAATTTTTTCCGTGTTCAACAAATTCCGAAAAATGAAATTGTCAACTGTCACTATGTTCGAACCCTTTATAACGGCAAGTCATTTTGCACAGCCTAGTCGAAGTAACTTAGTTGTTCATCAACCTATCGACAAATATTCACTCGCGTTTAAGTTCGCGAGACGAAACGGACATACTTGAGAGTATCTTTCTTGTACATTTTTACATAAATCTCGCCTACCCGATATAAGTAGTTTTGGTCTCTTACAAGTCGGGAAATTGATGACCGCTTTGTGCCTGTATTCTGCTGACACCAGTTCACGAACGTCAGCATGAGATTCTTATCTTGGTGTGCTGGATCGTCGTGTTGTCAGCGCCGTAGTCCGATTTTGGAACGGAGTCTTGGCAATTGCGCACCCTTGGATTTCGCCTCGGTATGATGCCTGCGTAATTACGCGATTTCCTGGATAACCGGGCCAAAAAGTCGAGACCGTTGGCGCAAGCTGTGTCAGTTTAGTGCTAATTGTTTTTAACACCGAAAGGTACACGGGTTTCAACGTTTCGAGGTACGGTGCGGGTTCGATTCACTGACTACACTCAGAAATGGAAATTCGTATTTACATGTGCATACATATCGATGAGGAGAGTGACTGTGTAATCAAGACATGAGTGGTAATAGTAGCCGAGAATTATGCAAGGCTTTCACTGATTCGGCGATAAGAAATGGAATAGGCACAAGAAATTGCCGTATGCAGAAGCAGCTCTTTGACAAATTAATACAGATGGTAATTGCTTGTTATCAGATCCGAATGGGAAAATCGTTCAGCGCATTCGTTTACGATTAGGTTAATAGTTTTTTTTACAGTGTCTTGCATCGTTTTAAATATATCTTTGTAAAACAATGCATTTAATTGGTAACAGTTAAAAATCAATTTGTGGGTATTTTGGCTACAATACTCCGTCCATCATATTACTTGTCTAAAATGTTAAGTATTTATCAAGATGACGTGACTACGGAAGCGACTGAAATATTAAGTAAATTTTATTAACTAATATATCCTGCACTTTTTTACATTTCTTAATTTGTTTCTTTAATATTGTTACGTACATATTTTTTACACATAGTTCATAACTAATTTATTTCAAACCAATTGTCCTGCGAAATATCTAGACTATTCGAATTCCCGGAAAAGCAATAATCCAAGTGCGAGAAAACATTTTACACTGACGAAAGCTTATCGTTGTTGACAGTACAGTGCGCGATCGCCGGTGACGTGATCAAACGGAAAACATCCCTGACGCACTAGATTCACGGGTGATCTAATTCTTCCAATTAATAGAGCGCCGCTCGCGTAGTCATGTGTTCCTTGAATTTTAACTAACAAGACCGGCATTGTATTCAAAGGGATCGCAGTTAGGGCTGCCGGCGAAATAATGTTTTGATCACGACTTCCGCTATCGAAAAGTTAGGACATAAAAGCCTATTCGAATCAGGGTCGATTGGATGTTAATCAAGAAAAAGACTATCGAACGTATTTTGGTGTAAAAGCCGGGAGCATTTTGAGTAATTTTAAGCTAAAATCATATCTCGGTGCAACAATCGCGCAAATATTAAATTATGAGCACTTTTACAACTTTGACATTGTCATTGTTAAATTAACACAAATCGGAACATTAATCACAAATATAATGTTATTTTACAAATGAATAAAGTTTTTTTTTTAATTCTAAAATACGTTTCGCGTACATTGGTGTAGGAATGCCCGCGAGAGGTAATTGCGCAAAAACCTACGAAACAATATAAATACTTATTTGTTTGTAAACGTTTTATGGTTAAACTGTAGTCGTAGTCAAGGTTTAAAAAAATATTAAATATGCTGATGTCTGACATCGCCCTTAACTTGTCCGTAACTGAATTCAACGGAAGGTTTTCATTAAAATGTAAAAAGTGGTCAAAGAAACTTTGGTGTAAGGAAATAATTTGCTCATCGTTTGGCCACCATAGGATTAAATTAGTTTAAAGCTGGGGGAATATTTGCGACCTTAGTAAATTGAAAGGGCACCAACTTAGACGAAGCAGTCGGTGTTAATTCTTCAACGGCCAACAGGCCACTAGTTCTGACACATTTGGAGACACATCCGGAAGTTATGTATGAGCGACGTGTCGTTTTTCGAGGAATCAACGGCGCATTAAAAGTATGACAGTTAATCCAACTAATGGTCATTTCTCTGTCAATATGCCGACTGCTGCCACATTTCTCTTTGACGTTTTCTGCCGTTTCGCTAAAATGTCCCGGCACCAATGAAATCGGAAACTGCACTTTACTTGATCACTGCACTCTTCTTTAACACCAGATTACGAACAAGTAGTCACTGTGCAATGTACTGCAACTGTAAACGTGTGAGAAACGGTTCGATGCACGTTGCGGGAACGTGCGAGGCACTTGAAACGAATAATTGTTCAAAGGTCGAATCAGTTTCACATTGACATTCATAATAGCAAGTATCGAATTTATTTGGTCATAATTACACAGTATTCGAAAGAAATGGTGATTTTTATATCGATATCAATTTCTATGAATTGCCGAAAATATTTTCCCTCTGTTGTGTAAAAATAACTGTAGGTAATTTTATGAATATTTATTACAAATATTTTAGTATATGAAATACATTGGAAAAACCAAATTGGATTTTTGTTCTGAGAAAAATTGA
>JABFPT010001501.1:12770-24949 GCA_022817245.1 Nixonia krombeini | reverse complement strand
GGGCAAACCGGACGATTCCGCGCCGACGGCACTTGCGCGCCATTAGACCTCGTGGAGACTCCTTCATTCCTCCCACATTTATCGCGCCCTCGGGCGCCTGCCGCTTCTCCTTCGGTGATTTGAATTTGAACGACTTCCATTATACCGAGTCGCCGGTTGACTCACCGCGCCTCGCCTGACTACCCGCGCCAACGCCGCCAAAAATGACGGAGTTTCCAGACGCGGTGGATCAGCCTGGCGATGGACGGTCGACGGAAACGTTGACGTAACGTCGAACGGACGTTCGTGGAATGTCGAAGGAATGTTGCCGAAACGTCTGGAAAACGTTAACAAGACGTCGAGGGAAGGTTTAAGAATCGTCGAATCGTCGGATTATGCCACGCGGGTGATTCAGCGTGTTATTTCATCGGCGGAAGATCGACCGCGGTGTCTCTCCGCGTCGGAACAAGGCGGTTCCGCGGGCCGATCGATCGCACGAAACGAGCCGTGACGCAGCGTGGCAGGAATGCGCGGCGGTATTTCGATGAATTTACGAGTCGCGCTAAAGACGGCATCGCGCCGATAAACCGCCGGTAACGATCCGTCCGCTCGTGACCGGCTCCAGACGATCGGACGCGGATCCGTCGTGCATCCGGGAAAAGTAAACTGCGAGGATCGGGACGAGCGCGCCTCGGTGAAACTCCTGCTCGCATTATCAACCGGACGATCCCGCGTAACCTGTCACGGTGGCGCGGCCGATAGCGAGCCTCCTCCGCGAATCATCGATTTTCCGCTGGCGGATTTTAAAAGACCGCTACCGCCGCGCCGCGAACGGTGAATTACGACACCAGAGACGCGTTTGTTGTAACTTACGCTTATTACGAGCGAGTTATTTTGAGAAAGCCGCACCGCCATTGCGCGAAAGTTAATTGTAATAGTAAATCAGGGCGCGCAACTAGTATCATTGAGAGCCCGCGGGTCGTAAAGCTAAATATATTTCGTGTCTAGCTAAAGTAATGACGAAATGGTAAACGGCATAGTTGAACGTTGAAGAAAGATCTTCGACGCAAGTGTGTCACAGAAATGTCAAGATTTGAAAGCCTCGATTATTGCTGACTCTGTTGATTGCGTCATTTTACATTTCCTCCACTGATAAAGAAGATTTTGCATCTCTCGTCCCGCTGTTCAATCATTTTCATTCGCCCGAAGTAACTCAAGTGTTACTCTCCGCCGATTGAAATTATGTAAAACAATTTAACCATTACGGCGCGGTGCTGGTCGAAATGAATTACCCCCAAAATGACGAAATACTTGGCTGAATAGAATGTTTGTAGACGGTTACATAATGGAACGAACCGTTTGAAAATGTCACTTTCTTCCCACAGGAAAGTTTTCCTTCGCTCAAGCTAATCGTTTTCTCTTAATCGAGTACAGTAACGGCTAACAAATTACGTCATTTGTGTATCCACAGAACCGAATACTCGGGAATTTAATTGCGTACACAAACTTTTATTATTCAACGATTATACCATTCGCGAAGTCTGTACACACCGCAAACTACGAATGATATGCGTTTATTTAATTTAGAGTTATCGGGAGCGAATGTTGGGACTTGGCACCGGATGTCCAGCCAGTCGCAATTACTTCATCCCGCAGTCGGAAGATTATGCAGATCACGCGAATTATCCGGTAGGATTTAAACGAAATTCCCGGCGAACAAGTTCGCATAGCCGATAGATATCCGAAGCCATCAATAAAGGGCGGCAGAGTATGAAAAATCTGGTAATATTCCATTACTGCGTGTGAGATAATTGCGGTAATTACAGCGCTTTGCATATCGCATTTTTCGCCGGCATAGGCTAGATTTCGTGATTACAGAAGAGAGGCGGTCAGCTGGTATTCGTGATTACTCATTCAGAGTGGTCGTCCGTGTATGATTACACGCGCGGCTCCTCAACGGCGACCGTGCGGCGGTGCAGCCCTCGACAAACACCCGTGACGCTAATTACCGTTAAACATGGTAATTAATCCGGCGGCCGGTAGCGTGCAGTGTCGTGCGCGTCTGGCCGCGCCTCGGGTACACGCATAACCCCGCCGTTTGTCGGACGTCTCGGGGATAAAGGGGGCGGCTGTGAAATGGACGAGAAGGAGAAAAAAATAGGCTCGCACGGAGCCAAAGGGTGCCTCCGCCTTTTGATTCGGCACCAAGTGCAGGCTCGTTCCACCGGTCGGATTGAATGGACGAGGGAGGATGTGCAGGAGGCGCAAAGGCTTTCTTTCAAACTCCGTAGGCAGCCCTTTTGTCCACCGGCCGACCGAAATTAGCTGCCTTCAGCTTCATCGCTTTGTTTTCGCCAGCTCGCCCTGGACCCGCCTCGCAAAACGAAAAAACTACTTATTACGCTAATTATACGCGGGTGCTTTATATACGCGATGGATAAACCGCGTGCCCCCGATGCCGACAGAGCTCATTGACAGCGCCGCCAACTGTCGACCCCGGCAGCCACCCCTTTTTCTTCTCCCGCCGCGATACACGCATACTTTTCATTTTCCGATTTCTTTCGCTCTTGTTTCGAGTCTAAACAAGGCCAAGACATCGCACTCGATCTCATATCCATACATTTTCCGACCAAATTTTCCAACACATCGTCACTTTGGTGCCCAGTGTTTCGAACTCTGGCGATTATCGATGTAGAAAATCGCCGAGTAGGCATCGTGTGTACTTTTTCTCTATCGAAATGCGAAGGTCGAGCGAGGCTGGACGAAAATCCGTCGTAAACGGCGTGTTTGCGACGTACTTGCCGAAAGATGCAACATTCCCCTCTCGCCTGTAATTACGCCCGGCGCAACAACAATCACGGTAATAACGGGGCAAAGCGAGGCCGAAAAGTCCGATACACCCCCGAATCGAGCTGGCCTCCGTTAATTACTGTGTTTTGCGCGTAATTGCCAGGAGAGAGCGCCTCGCGCTCGTCGACGCGTCACTTTATTCGGGGCCGCATTGTCTCCGCGTCCCGCTCTTTCTCATCCGGGCACACGTACGCGCGTAAATGCGTCGTCGAACAATGCGCACACGTACGCGACCGATGGCCTGAAACGCGCGTCGATACGGTCACGTATCGGACTGTAGCGTGGCTCGATGTAAGCCAAGTTGCAGATGTAGGCTTTGTAATGCTAATGTACAGTTTGCTAACAGCGCAATGTCAGCGCGGGAGGGACCAGGGGGGCGCCCAGGTGGGGGGCATTCCTCGTCGTCGGTCGAAGTAGTCGGACCCGGGTACACACTCGGAGGCTGGCCAGTGTGGTCCACCGGCTAAATTACATGCATAGCTATTCGTTGACACGAATCTAACGGGTGTGACGAAAGGGAATCCTTTGCTTATACACTTCTCGTCCGTGTCTCGCCGCCCCCCCCCCGCACTAGTTGCCCCTTGGCCGCATTGGTGCTCGTCCTCGCGCGTAGCTGAGTACGGGTACCCTCGAGGGCTTCCTCTCCTCGATGGCGCTCTCTCGTGCTTCTTTAAATATTGACGGAATAAGATAAAGGTATAAATTACCAGCCACCTCTCTCGAGAACCCTCCGGCGACGCTTCCACTCGTACCTTTTGGGACGTTGATCCCTCGCATCGAGCGTCGATCGCGCCTTTTCCACACGCTCCTATGGAATACCCAGCTTCCCGCGATTCCTCGCCGCGAATCCCGCGATAAGATCGGCCGCGAGGCTCGACGAGCGATGCGATCCCTCGGTTTTCCGCGCGGGAGGTTTCCACGGTGACGGAGCGTAACGAGGGTTCGTCTCCCGGTGACCGGCGGTCGGATTCGATCTTGCTGTTAACCGTCCAGGTGTGCTGAAAGAGCGACGCCGTAACGCTGGACATCGGGAGCTGCCGCGCGCTCGCTTCCACTACTCGTGGACTCGCTAACGACCCCACGGGATGGCGGGGGCGGCGGTGGGAGCGGGAGGGTTAAACTCCGGCTTAAATATCAATCAGCCGGGAGGAAGACGGGCCGAGGGCACGGCCGACGCGTCCGACAGGGACGTGCGATGGGAGCCGGATCGGCGTGCCCCGGTCTCTCCGCGAGTGTTTAATTAGCAGCTCGAGAAACAGACGCCACGTACTCAGAACTCAATCAGATCCCTTCATAAGCGCGCCACGGCCTCGCATGCATAATGCGCTGTCGTCGAATACGCTACGGGGAAATTAATCCCAGCTACACTCGCTTCCGAGGATTTTTCGAAGGTGTGGCTCGCCCGCGCGCCCGTTCATTATGCCGCGCTTTATCGGCATCGTTGAGCGGCAACCGCGGCGGAGACAAGTCCGCGGGATCCGGTTTCCTCGCGTTCGCGGCGATCGGGAAAAGTCGCCGTTGACGGTGACGAGGCGAAGGGGGGGAAAGGGAGGACTCGCGAGGCACCGACGATCCGACGCGCCGTTAACAACGGGGTATTATCAACGCTCGGCGTACACGGCTGCCACTCGAAATCACGTTATCGGGCATCGAGTCGTTTCGGGCCGTAATTACCATTTCAAATGCTCACCTCGCCTCACCCGGTACCAAAGCTGCCACTACTTCTCATTCCGTGCGTTACACCGGGTGGTCCTTCCTCGCGCTCGGCTGGGTGGTTCCCCGGGTGGGGGGTTATTATTTAGTTTGGCCGTTTCTATCTCTCATCTGCTTCACCTCGCTCTCTCCGCGTTAACCCTGCACCCTCCCCCCGTCCACCCGCTTTCCTCCATCGCCGCCGCCTTCGTCGCCGACTTTTTTCATCCTCTCTTCCTCACAGCTCGCTCACACGCACGCACACCTACACACGCAAACACCCACGTCCATTCTCATTCTAATCAGCCTCGCCACCTCTCCTCGGCCGTCCGCCGGCGAGTATTGGCCTCCTCAACCCTCCAAGACCCGAAGCCGTTGCTCTCATCAAGTTAGTCGATGCACTTTTTGCGCATTAAAACTTTTTTGCTATAAATAATCGCGTCCTAATCGACTGACACTTTCGAAATGATTGTTATTGCAAGTGTAAAGCGGCCAGGCGAGACCGCGTTCCGGGCCTCGAAGCGTTAATTGGAAATTGAATTACCAACGTTCGCCGTATCGTTAAATTTCTGGGTAATTATAAAAATTCCGTCGCGGACGCTTCGCAAGCGGCCGCTTTATTTGCATAGGCATGATCGCGGCTGATTAGCATGCAGGTAGTCCAGTGTGCTCGAGCAGCGGAGGACGAAGATGACGAGCGAGCGCGTTGTATCGGAAAAACGGGAGTCCGGATGACAGAAGTGTCCGTTGAAAGAGCACCGACCGGGATTTGGGCCGAGTCGGCTGACAAAGCAATTATCGAGGTGGGATCGGCGACAGACGTTCCGCTGACGTAAATAATTCCGCGGGCGGCTACGATTCATGAGAATATAAATGGATAAATAGATCAGCACGACGGACCGAGGTAATATATGGCTCGCGCAGGGTTTCTGCGCGGCTGACACATCGGTACCGTGACTGCGTTTGTGTGCCTAGTTAATTACTCGCGTAGTAAATTATCCGGTAATGAGGTGCCGGGTTCGAGCCCGGGGCTCTCTCGCAGCACCGGAGGTGCTGCCTTCCGTACACCCTCGCGCGCGGCTGAGAGAGGAAACTAATAAATCCGCCAGCGCCTTAAGAAGGGATATTGTTAGTTGTATGGTAAATCATCTCTGCGGCTCGGAACACTCCGCCACCTCTGCGCTCCATTCACGACCCGCTCGAGGAGCCTCGCACACTCGAGACTTTTGTTACCTTATTCGTGCTCAAATTATACGCGTTGTTTTACGTATGCCACTAACTCTCTCGCCCCCTCCCTCCTCCCTCGCCCGTTCGCGTCCATATCCTTACCCGTCTTCGTTATTTCAGCGCGTTTCGCTCGGTTCGCCACTTTTCGGCCGAGCATTCCACCTCGTAACCGACTCAACGGTCGGTCGTGTCACTCGAAGTACCGCCGCGAGAATTACACTTATTACGTAACGGGCGTAAATTCGACATCGTAACACTTTTCAAGAAAGAGGCAGGATCGGCGAGGCCAGTCTTGGCCGAGATGAAAATTGGAAAAGCACTCGGGTCGCCGCCACGAGCGAATCACTCAGGAGCGAAAAGTGGGGCGAGTCGAGCGAATTCGTAAGCGGGAGTTTGGCAGCGGAGGGACGCGTATCGGAATGTCGGGACGTTATTAATGATTCGGAGTGACGAAGTATTCGGCGAGCTACCGACGATCTTTCAGCGGATCAACGAATGCGCCACGGTCATTAGCGGCGCGATGGTTCTGGCTCCTGTATAATGAGCCGTCCCTCTGCCGTCTCGTTGATGGTGGTCGTTGGTATTCCACGTGTATCATACACATCGCGACCGGGCACCTCCCCTCGACCTTTCGCCGCGAGAAGCGCGTAGAAGTGAAAAGCGGAAGGCGCGCGCGCGCGCGCGTTGCCGATCGTCGAATGTAATTGGTTTATCAGGCGTATTCCATTACAAGAGCAGATTAGCCGTAATCCAGCCTCGCCCGTCTCGGAATACCGTTGGCAAGTCACGTAGGCGTATCCGGCAATCGGTGCTCAAGATACACATACGTGCACGTATACGCGTATATATGCATACGCCTATGATCCGGCGAGCATCCGCTTGTAGCCTGTATTTTTAATTAGCCCGCGGTGGTCGGTCGCCGGTGCGTGCCCGGAGCCAGGCCGGCCGCGGTCGTTCGGGGAGAGGCCGGTTCGAAAAATTCCTCTCGCACAGGCTCGCGCAACATTGTCGCGTTATAATGATCGGTAAGCTGGCAATTACCCAGAGTTCGGATTCGCCGAATTGTCATTCAGCAGGCGTAGGCCGATGCCCGTTGTTCAACCGTGCAACTGACTGGAATATCATACGATCCTCATAACGCAAATGTGTTATGGAGGAGTATGGGTGGGGTGGGAGGAGGGAAAGCGGGAGGGAAGGAGAGAGACGCAGGATCGCGAGTTTGCTGGGCGCGAGCGAGAGGCCTGTTGCATACGTGCGTCTAAGTAGCGGAGGCGAGCGCGCACGGTCGCTGTGTCGGTGGCTCGAAAGCTTGGCTTATAGGCTACATCTGTTAAATAAAGGTGGGCCGGGACGGTAGCCAATGGGCTTGTGCTTTGCCCACTGGTAGCCGGCGTTATAGATTTTTACGCCGAGGCCACTCTCTGGCATCCATGGGAATCTGGCTCTCGCCAAAGCCTCGTGAAATCGTTCTCACCGCCGCGCTCGTCTACCGTCACGGACATGCCTCGAGGAAGTAACGCTCGCCATCGAAATGCCTCGCACGTGTAAACGGGAGAGCCGCGAGATCGCCGCCACCGCTGCGGTATCACGCGCCGCGGCTGGCGTTAAATCGGCCAGAGCCCGTGGATCCCAGTTTGCAACAGGTCTCGTTTTGACGAGAGAAGCGGGAAGACAATTTCGCAACCTCTCGGCGTCCGGTACAGGCCGCGTGTATATTCGACGAGCCTTACCCAGATCAAGGATCTATGGATCCATATCGATGGCTTTCGTCGGGGCTGTTCAAACTCGGCGGAGGGATAGCTGATTGAAAAACGATGTAAATATTGACAATGCCGGGCACTCGGGCCAAGGCCGGCGACGCGGGCGGGTGGGAGAGGGGAGGTGGAAGGAATTGGAATGGCGAGGCGGGGGAGGTAGAGGCGGGAGACGAACGTGAGACCTTGTCACGGTGCAGTACTCCTGAGGTGATCAGCGGCGCGCGATGAGTGGGAGAGGAGCAGGCGTCGGAAAGCGATGCTTTACGAGTGTAAGAAACTCCTGACTAAGTATCGGTTAACGCTTTACGATAATACAACTATCGTAATCGATGGGCATAAAGTCGCCCGCGAATGGTCCCTTCGCGTAAAGGCGAACATTAGCCGTTACTGGAATAGCCATCAAGCGCGGAAGGGTTCGCGGCGATGGCGCGACTGTAAAATTCAGAGGTGGATGTAGATTTCAGGGCGGTATCGTTTGAGCGGCAGTTTTTTCCCGCACGCGCCACGCGAGAAGCAGCGGCGAGGCGGCGGTAACGGCGGGTATTACGATGCCTTAATTTCCGCGGCTCCTTACCACGCGCGGAGAGTTAACCCGGACACTTTGCGCGTACTTCCAGACGTGCCTCACGGCTGGAATAATTGCGGGCTAGAGCCTATTTCTTCTGCCATTGCAAATAAATGATCGCTGCATGTTGGTAATAACTCCGTAATGTTGCACTACTTTCGCGCCGGTGAACGCCGAGGAACAACGCCACATTCCGGCGAATCCCCCTGGACCCTCTCGACGGCTTTTTGCCGTCGTAAAGCCTCGCTTCTTTTAATGACATTCGCGGCTTGTCGTGATTCACATTACGTTACTTGCGGCGATCCATGGTCGCAGGAGGCGAATCGGGTCGCGGGCTTTGTTCGGCTATTATTTACGCCCTGTTTGCAAATTAAGCCAATGACGTTAAATGCCGAGGAGCGTTGCTTTTTAACCGAGTCTTTTCGAATATTCGAACCTCTCGGTCTAACCGTGTTACACTCCCCCATCGCCTCCCAGTTCGATCCATAAGACTTCCTGGAAAATTGTTTTCGACGATCCGCTCCGGTGTTTTGTTCCAGCGGATGGCACTATCGGTAGGGCGAGAGCGCGACGAGGGCGATGAAATTCGTGGCAGGTAAGGCAAATGGAGTGGAGGAGCGTGAGCAGCGTCGGGGAAGGACGGGCAAGGATCAACTGCGGAGGACGACGAGCGCACGGCTAAAAACCCTGTCGGGCATTATCCACTTACAGGGAATTATCCAGCGGCCGGAGCCCGCTCCTTTATTCGGCTGGCGGAAAAATTGCCGCGAAACGGCCGGCAGCCAAGGCGCTACCATTGTCTAACAAATCCAGAAAGGGCGAACAAAGGACGGCGGAACGCGGAGCCGCGGGATCTGGACGAGGCTCGGTGGCTCATTTGAGTGTTAATCGCCGGTAATTGGGAAAATTGCCGGCTCTGTACACACAACAACGGCTCGCTGGTTAAATCCGTAATAAGTACACGCGATCTCGTTTCTTTGTTTTCCACGTTCCTCATTATCCCCGCCCTTCTTCAAATGCCCAAACGGCTTCTCGTTTACCACCTCGGCGGAACCGCCTCGGTAATTCCCGCTTCGGGAAGTCCTTCGCAATCGCGGACACCTAAATAACTCTCATTTCGCATATCCCCCCCCCCCTTAAAACGCGTTTCATAGCGAACGGACTGTCCCGAAGAGTTCTCTCGGTCGCGATGGCGAAAAATGATCGATTAAACCGTTCACTGGGCAACTCATTCACTGGACACACTGGCCACTGGGCAGTGTACCTCTCTTCGGTAAATGTGTCATCGCCTGTCTTTAAATCAGTGTCGCGTTTGTCCGAGGGGTATTTCGACTCTTTCGAATAAGAAGAAGGAGAGACGTGGAAAGGTGTCGGGTAGATACGTGGCTCTAGGCAAGAGGTCGAAGCGGAAGGCGAAACGTCGACAATCATTGGGTCTTTGGTTGGGTGCGTTCATTTAGCAGTGAATTCCTCGCGGATTTCGAAGATGGGCGCCTGTATTAGTTAGTATGCCCAGCCGGCGTGGGAGTTAAAATCCACGCTCGAATAAATTACGCACGTACGTTTGGTCCGCGCGTACACGGGACGACGCGAGCGGTGACTGCGGGCCTGGTCGCAGCGATAAGTTAAGCGGTTCACGTAGTAGCTGGTAATTATGGATGCGTTTAAGCTGCGGCAGTTTGGGAAACTAAATAAAATAATATACGTGAGCCGGCGTTTTTATTGCCGGATTAAGCGCGCATCTACTCCGTGCCACGGCTATCTGGCCAGTCAATCTCGCTCGAAAAAAAAGGAAAGAACTCGGAGCAGCGGTCATCGCCTGACGGGGATTTCGAGGGACAAAGGATTGAAGTGGGTGTCGGGGCGCGGGCGAAACTCGCTCGGCCCGCTGATTCGGAAATCGGCCGAACGTCATTCCGCAGTCGACTAATGTCGGGGACGCGATGCGCTTGGAAAATGTCAAAATGGGCCCTGTGCGTGGCAGGAATCGCCCCGGGCATTCCACCACGCTAATCATTTCAACATTCGCCACGGCTATTTCGAGCTATCGAATCGCTCCTTATTATACCCTCGCCATTTCGTCCGGCGTTTGATACGGACACATTTATAGCTTTTCACTAGACACGTCGCAGAAAACGCATCGCGTATCTTTTTCCGCACTCGCCAGGGAAATGCGAACGACGTGTGCGGGGGAGTATAGAAACGTACGATTCTTACAGAAATGAAGGAAATATAAACGCGAGATTCTGCTGTTACGTTTCTTAAGAATCAGTTTTTACCATTTTTGTTTTTGATCTTGTTGCGTGAAGATATTTTCGTTCCTCAAACTAATGAATTCTCATGTGAATTTCGATGTCGACAAAAAATAAATGTACAATTGAAATCGATGGAAAAGATGTTTCGATATTAACGCGAATTCCGTAATTCGTCCAGTGTTTCATCGCTGGATTCGATCATAAATCCGAACGCTAATTTCTAACCGCACGTTCCGAGGAAAAGACGAACTGAACGTGAACCAGATGTTTCCAAGTACCGAGAATACAATTACACATTTAAAAGTAAAAACGCGACCATCTTGATGATTAATAATTGAGCGCGCAACAAAGGCACGAAACGCAGCCACCGTTTCTCGCAAGCGACAAGCAACCGGTATCGGTAAATTGCCTTTCCTTTCATAATCCAGTTCCACGCGTTTCTTTGATTCCCTTCTCCTCATCATTCGCAATATTTCTCATTCTGCATGGCCAACTTCTCCCTCTCTTTCTTTCTTTCGCCAGGTACTTTTTCCCTGCAACAATGATGAGGAGGAGGAAGAAGAAGAGTAGGACGAGAATGAGGAGGAGGAGGAGGAGGGAGCGGAAGGAGGATGATGGGAAGGAGGAGGTGTATATCGGGGCGAGGCCGTTTCACCACGGAGAATTGAAAATGATGATTGGCGGTAAGCGGGAGGTGGCAGAGAGTTTGAGCCGTTGCGAGATAAATAAGAAAGCCTCGGCGGACGACGGGGAAGATCGGCAGAACGAGGTCGCAGCGCGGTGCGGAGGTAGCGAGAGGTTGAAAGTGAAGGAAAAAGAGTCGGGAGCGCGCGAATTAAGTCGATCGCTGTGCGTGGAACCACATCCTCCGCTCACGGCACCCCGGGATACGGCTTTTCTTTTGTCCCTCGCCTCCTCCCGACCTTCCCCTCGCTCTACTCCCCTCGCCCGCCCCTCCCGCGCCCGATTCCTGCCGGCCATCGCCTCCTCTCTTCTTCTTCTTCTTCTTCTTTATTATCGACATCAACCGTCGCCTTTTGTTTTATAATAACCGCTGCGGTCGACAGAGCCTCCTTTTGCTCCTTTTGCCATGCCAGCGTGTGGATCTTTCACGCTCGCGGACCGGCCGCTCGGCGGGACGAGATTTCGAGCAACACGCGAGACCGCTCGAACGTCGATTCTCCGGCGATCGGTCAATTACGCGGAAGCACTTCCGCTCTCCTCGTCGACGGGGCGGGCGTGTACGATCGACGGCTATAAGACGGCAACAATGCGCTTGCCGACGGATAATTAAATGGCTCAGTCGCGCGCGACTTTTTAAACGGGGATTCGCGGCGGGAACAAACGAGGCCCGGACGCGTAATGACACGGTATAAATGGCTGGTGTGACGCCGACGAAAGGTCGACGGTGTGTTTGTCGTGAGCATTGTACGATCGCCGTATTCAACCCCATTCTTATCCCGGCCTTTTGTTTCTCAAAAGCCACTTGAGAATAGCGCGTACCTACTTACACCGAGCACTGAATTTACCGTGCACGCGACCCGCCCGGCTGTGTATAAATATTGCTTCCTCGCGTCCCATAACGAGTCTTGCTTTATCGCACGCTCACTCGCGCCATTGTGCGCCACTTTGTATACTTTTTTCGAAACGTTCGTACGCTCTTTCGAAACGTTCCAGCCGCGTCTCGGAAGAGCGTAAGTCGCGGTCTACCCGAGGGACGAGGAATGCGAATTAGGATTTAGTAGAATGTTTGATGGCAACGAATTCCGCGGAAATGGACATTTCGGGACGTTTTCTCCGCGCTGGACGCTTACGCGAGGTTTTTTCTATTCAGACCCGTATCAGCCGCGCGTC
>JABFPT010001499.1:10888-24955 GCA_022817245.1 Nixonia krombeini | reverse complement strand
CTCAGTGGTACAAGACGTAAGTTTCATTTCATAGATTGATTTATCTCATTTCAGCACATTTCGCAGATGTCACTAAAAATATGTATTTATTTCGTAAAATGAGAATACGATTGCCTTTTTGTTTGTTGTCAGCGTAGCATATAAATGCACAACTCATCTATAACAAATTCTTATTACCCTCCTACGTTCGTACGTGCATGAAACTTGTATGCACGTACACACTTGCGCATGCGTACATAATGTATTCGAGAAGGAATGAAATATTAACCCTTTGTTGAGCCGATTACGTTCGAATGACCTTCCGTCTCTCAAGCTACATGACATTTGCCGCGGCAAAATGATTCAAGTCCGCACGATCGCTCGTGAAAGGATTAATAGGAAAATCAAATGAAAAGTAAACAAGTAACGAAACAAATCAATCATCGATCTCATATACGTCACATGCGTGATGAAAATCAATTGTCAGTACACTATTATATCCGACATATCTAAATACATGTACGGCTATTGCTTTTCTCGTCTCTTACTTCTTTCCGTTTCGACAGCTTTACATGGTG
The DNA here is from genome assembly GCA_022817245.1 of Nixonia krombeini. Classification (NCBI taxonomy): domain Eukaryota; kingdom Metazoa; phylum Arthropoda; class Insecta; order Hymenoptera; family Scelionidae; genus Nixonia; species Nixonia krombeini. Next base: position 24,398 of record JABFPT010001499.1, on the reverse strand, counting down.
GTTCAACGTGACAGAAACGTGGATAGAGATTTTGCAATGCATTTTTGCCTCTATAACTACTTTCTTCGCGCTCACTCAACTATGCTATCGTTGCTACCTTCACCAGAGTGCTGTTCTCGATTTGTTAATACACACCTCCCACCGTGACGACGAATCGTTCAAATAAGGATTGGATAATTGCACAGACGTGTATCGTATCGTCGCAGAAAATGTGCGGCATGATTTTTTTTTGCAATTTTAAGCGAGCATGAATGCAATATTGTGATTTGAATATTTATTTTTCATCTATCGAATAATTGCAGTGTCGTTTCTATCAATATGCAAATTCGAATTTTTGTTTTCAAAAATACATTTTGAATTCAGATTGAGTTTTTCATTAAAACGAGAAGTGGGAAAAGGTAGGTTTAACGATTTCTAGATTAATATTTTTACTGTGTTGTATATAGATGAATATTTTATTTACTTTTTTTGTAATTGAATAATATACGCGTTCAATATTGAATGAATAATATGGGTTGTGTCGATTTTATAAAATTTGCATTTGGCACTGGTTTTAATACTGTACTGAAACTGTTAATTAATTATTATATATATTTTAAAAACATTCTGAGTACCTTTGTTTTTAAGTACAATATTGTTCCTTTTGCCAGAAATGTTATTGTGCGTTTTGTAATAGGAAAAACGCGAATAATGAAGAAGCTTTTGTGTTTTTGTTAATTGCAGAAGCGTGATTTCAGTTTTATAGTGGAAAGGACCCTTCACCCAAATACAGCAGTACTTTCATGCTACTCAAATAATGTTAGACATATTTTTATTAACTTCTGTTTTTTGTTTCCGATTTTCAATCGAAAACCGTCGTTACTACGTCCAGAATTATCAAGTTATATAAAGTACGTTATAAAGTTTTCAAAATACACTGAATTTGTATTTTCTACAATATGAATTTACAAGTTAAATAGATATAAATTGACACTTTATGTTTCATTTTCCCATAGTATGAGTTTTAGCTTACATTTGTTCTGTAATCCAACATTTATTGAAAAGTTTGAGAAAAGCACACGTGATTAATTTTATTATATATTTCGGTATGTCCTTTTGTCACACGAGTAGTAGAAGGTCTTAGAAAAGACGACTTCAATTACTAACGGGCTTCTTTTGTCAGAATGGAATAGTCTATTTTTATGCGTCCAATTATTTTTCCAGCCAAAATACATTTTTCTTCTTAATGATTATCGGATATTTGTAGAAGTGAAAGATACGGTCGTACGTTTGTACTGCCGCATTTCATTTTCCGCCTATTTATCGAACATGGAGTTAATAGTGGGATTGTTCAACAGTAGTTAATGGGTCTTTTGTTAAAAGATTGCAAGCCGTAAAATGCACATTGTCCTTCCACAAGAATGAATTCATAACCGAGAAAGCAACGATTCCGGCAAATAAAGTTAGAAAAAGATATTTCGTTCGTTCCTCTTTTTATCTCAATTTAATAAAATTGTTTTTATTATTTATTTCCTATTTCCATTAGTTTGCCATTTATACTTTACCGATTAACAGTCAAAAAAATAGATAAAAAAAATAACACGAAACGAATTCCATTGTAAAATAATATATACGACATATAAAAGACTGGCTTTGGTATCACGTGGGTCCAGATTCCGGTATTTCAGGATTTCCATTTCTTTTTCCTTTAGCGTCATACTCGTACTCGGTGAAAAATTGGCTCGGCGCATGTAGACGTGATCGTGTGCAAGTGTTTTTTCCATACGAACGAGCGCGCTCGTGTTCCAATGTGTAAGAATCAACCCATTTCACCGAGTCTACGATATTCGCGTAATCATTTTCAATCAGTAACACTCGAATGAAACATTGGTCCAATTTAATCGCAATATCAATCCTTCACCGTCGAGTCAAAATATAAGAGATTTTGAAAGCTTTGAAATGCACTTTTCGAACTTTCCCCCACGTTTATGAAACAATATTCGACAAACGACGTGCAACGAAAATGTAAACTGACACTTTAAATGTAATATGTGTAATATATGATAACTACTGAATTCTGCGTCGCATGTCGGAATCTGACGAGCTAAATGGAATATCGTTTAATTCGCAACCATTTTGACATCGATGTTACGTAAAAGTAATACAACGTTATGTAAATCGCAGCACAATTTGCGATCAAAGCTCGCATTTCCCATTACAATATTTCCATCACTTTGAAGGATAATTGTATTTCGTGGAAAAGCTGCGAATTAATCAATTTCCTTTTGCCAGCGTCGCTGGATGAACTACCAAGTTCTCAGGGCATAATCAAATCGGATTGACGCTCGGCGCAAAAAGCAACTGACGAAACACCATGCCCAAAAATTAACGAGGCATTCACGAGGCCGACCGTAGGCAAAGTTTGCACGTGCGGTTCTCGGCGAGAACGAGGAAACAATGCCAGCAAAAAGGCGCGTTCGCGAAGGCTCGAACGGAAACTCGCGCCGTCCATCTACAGTCAACTACGGCTCATTCATCTCCATTTCTTCACGGCCTATGCTCTCGAACAACAAATGTGGCGGCGAGAAATCATAATGAACAAATTTTGAAAAATGCCAATCGCTGCAAAAAAAGTACAAAATACGGCAAATGGGATTCCCAAAAAAGCATCTATTCGAAGCATGCCCAAAAATCGTTACGGCACATCTAATTTTCTCTTGTATATAGATACCTTACGTTTTTCTCCCTTTTTTAGCCTCGTTATCGATAACAAAGGAAGAGGATTACATCCCAGACCGACCGGTCGAATAGCTTTGCGCGCTTCGGCCGTGCAAAGTGGCGTGACGTCATAATTGGGCCGGCCCTGTAATTGGACATATCGCGCTCGAACTGTGACTAGTTCAATTTAGACGTAGGCCCAATTACGTCTGCTGTCCCGTTCTTTGTTGACACTTCACACGCCGCTTCGTCAGACGAGAGTGCAATTTACATTTGCTCTCGAGACTCGTTTTATAAAAACCGCGACGTCTTCAGCCGAGGCCTAATAGCACTGAATCATGCGGAAGCATTTTTGAAATGCTTGTACTTTGACGACGCAATGTTTGCCACTTAAATAATTAGTCAACGTCATCGGTATTTTGACATTTACACTGCATTGAAGTGGACATAATTCGAAGCGAATGATTTTACGAATTCCGTAATTTTTTCTGTTCGGGATTGGTACACTACATTGATTTTCGCATTTTACGGTAACGATTGCATTGATCATTTTTCAATATCAATTGCAAACGATGATAGCGATGCGTAATATTCCATTGATAAATTTGAATGTACAATATATTCCGATACTTTCCGATTGTTATTACGATAGACTTTTCCAATATCCTTTTATCGTTAAGCTTCAACCGTCGTGCGACGTTGTGCTATTAGGGAACGAGCATTTGGCAAAATAATGAAATGGGAAAGACAAAGGCGCGAAGAAGTATCGATTTCCTGTTCACGAAACAAAATCAAAGGGTATCGATCGCGTTACGTAAGGTATGTATATATCAATACAAAAAATATATCGACGTGTACACAAAATGATAAAATGCTCACAGCTCCCACAGTGTAAGAATCGGTGTATGATGTGAAACGTGTGTATTGGTATGTATCGTACACAATATCAATGAACGTGCACAAGAACAATATACTGCCACGAGATTGCGTGCAGGGCGGGTATCTTCGTGCAGTCGCACGGAGCGTAAACAGTGTGACAGACCTGGCTTTAATTGACACAACTTTAGCGCCTAGGGCCATGTTCTCTGTACCGTAGATCGGGCCGTATTGTATGTGGTCCCATACGGGCGGATTATTAGCGCGGTCCACAACGTCAATCTGAACCTCCACTTTTCGTGATAAGGGCGGGGAGCCCTTATCTTGGGCCATCGCCTCCAGCTTGTAAGTCTCGCGCTACACCAGACGCGCGGGAAACACGAGAAATGGAAAAAAAGAACAAAAACAGTCTTGTTAGTCAGGCGAACGAAACTCGGCGTCTCTGTGTTTTTTTTTTTTATTTCTTTCTTTTATGGTAGCCCCTCCGGGCTTTGCCTGAGATCGATCGCATTCAAGACCAGCGGCCTCCAGGTCTGAGAGCTGGAGGAGGAGGACCCTGAAAATGAATCGGGCCCTGATCGACGCTCGTACGGACTCGCCGACTTCGCCTCGCAGCGTACCTGTGTGTTAATACTCTTATGTTAATAACGCAGCTCTTCGCCCTCCACGAGAGTACGTGAATCCTCACGACATGCCACTTTTGCGTCTGAACCGTTACGGACGAAACTGACGCTGATCGTCTATACGCCTAAATACATCTCGTTACTTGCCAATACGCATCTGACAGCGATGCTTCTTTAAATAATACACATGTTCGTTTTTTTGGTTACTACGCGCAACCATTTAATGGTTTAGTGCGCCATTGTTTACGGTTTCACCTACCTAATAGTAAGAACCTAAAATGTTATCAGTATGGAGAAGAATTATCAACAATTTAGGACGGAAAACATGTCGCGCGTAGCCATGTAAAGTTGCCGTTTCTCGGCGAGGAGTATGACGTTGGGAAGAACTCGAGTAGCAAAATCGCGAATGGCGCATTGTCTCGGTCGCGTGGCGCAGCGGGACATGTCTTTCCGTCTCTCGTGTCGTAGCATACAAACCTGGCTTTCACCGACGTCACTACAGTACCCACTGTGACATTTTCTTTGATGTGAATGGGGCCGTATACGTTTTCATCCCAATGAGGAGGTTTATTGTTTCTGTCTACGACCTCTAAGTGAACTTCCACGACAGCGCTCGACGGGGGTGTTCCTCTGTCGGAGGCATTTACCATCAGGCGATACTTTTCTTGCTATTGGCAAAACATGGGCCGTCAAGTTACAGGACACTTGGGAGCACTGCATATTTTCGATTTTTTTTTTATATCATTTCTCAAACTGACTAATCTTATCTCGCAGAAAGTTGTAGAAATGGATAGACGGACTGAGAAAGAGAGAGAGAGATAGAGAGAGAGAGAGAGAGATAAAGAGATATAGAGAAAGGGAAAGAAAGACTGAAAAAAATAGAACGGAATATACACTTGTACCAACTAAACTCGAATATTTGGAAAATGTGAGAGCGGAACGGCATTGGCTCAATACCTTTGCCGCAAATCAGTGCTTTAATCAAACTTGAAACTCGTTTTCTCTTTATCAAGTGAAACATAGAATTGCACCGAAGTCGAGTAGTAACAAATTAGTGATTGGAGAGATGAAAAATTGCACGATGTCAAGTTGTCTAAAGTACCGAAAGTCGTGATCAATCAGATGATTATTGAATTAACTTGTTAATTAACAATCCTCAACTGACGTGGTATTAATCAATAAATATGTTATCCACTTTACAGACAATATTTACTCGTTACGAAGGAATTCGAGAAGTATTTGTGTAATATTAAATAACCTAAAGTGTTTACATACTGCTATAAAATAATCCGAAATTATGTACAAATCATCATATACAATTTCGCGAGAATAAATAATTCAGTATATGCTTTATTTGAGATTGATTTTTTTGGAATATTCCATCTTAGAACATTCCCGTCATTCACATAAAATCTCTAGACAAGCGCTCAAAACTGATTGAAACACGTATACGACACAGTTCTGAATGGAATTGGATTAAAATACCCGTTGAACAGTATGTCTTAATTAACTCGCTATTGTTAATTGATTAATATTGTCTTCCTTAGCTTAACCATTGTTCGACCTTTTACGAAGTTTGTGAAGCACGAGGAGTCTTTTACAATTATTCCATTGCAGCTGCTAAGAGCGTAGGTAGGATATAGTTTCACGTAGAGGGGTTTCATTGTCGGATAGAAAATGCGAGACGGGAAGCACTAGAGGTTGCTTAAGGAATTTCACAGAAGAGGATTTCAACCTGAAAATTTCCTTTACGCACTTTATTCAGTGCCGCCCTCAGGGAAGAATAGGCTCGTTGAAACAGAAACGATGCAATTGCCAGTTACGTCATATTTTAGGTCGAAGGCTGACATTTAGAGTCTTTGATTAAAATACATAATTCGAACATGTAACGGTTCATACCTTGCAATAGACCAAACGCCCATGTTAAGTGACTTCTCTTATAACTTTCGAAGCGTAACATTCAAAAGAAAAATTTTACTTTTTACATATAACGATGTTAATCTCGATTCATATTTTAGACGATTTTGCATTTATAACGGCAAAAAAATCATTATTACGTAAATAACATTTTAAGCGTTTCAAAGAAATATTTCAGAGTTGTTTTCCCTCCGGTTATATGTCGTTACATACTACAACGATCCTGATTAATGTCAGTTTCTTTGCTAAATTGTTGCTGAAACTAGCTGTATTTTCATGGCAATCGTGACGCTCGTTTATGAATATTGCATTAGATTAGATTAGAAGCAATGTGTTTCAGAGCAAAATATTAACGGTAAAAAAGTACGCTATTTGTGCACGTAATTACATGTGAAAATGGTTACTACAAGACTTCGGTGAAAACAAGGGAGAGTTCAATATTCAGCGCGTACTTGCTTTCTCAGAGACGCAGTGAAAGAAAATGAAAATGGACGTAGAGTTACAGATTCGAGGGAGAGTAATTATGAAAGGAAATAAGTACAAGAGAGAGAAATTGAAAACGTCTTGAATTGTTTTTCTAGATACCGCATAGATAGTTTAACTACAGGAAATCCTGTAACGTATGTAATCAGGTTGCCTTGCTCAAAAGTGAAACGAATAAATAAATCCTACTTACTGGAAGATTGGCCTTTTTGATCATCGTTTAATCCGGTGAAAATAAATGGTGCAATAAACAAACATAAATGAACGGAAATATACAAAAGAATTAATAACCTCACAAAACCAAACAGTAGCAGGCAATTCTCATGCAAGCAGAATGCGTTGAAGAGGCATCGGAATTAGATTCGGATGGGGAGCAGGGGATACGAATGTTTGGGACGGGAGCTTCATATAAAAATGTGACGAACCCTCGATTAAAATTCGATAACGACACTCAAAAACCCAATGGACGTTACGTTTTTCATTTTCCACGACAGTGGTATGCTGCCCCAATCACAGAAGAAAAAATGTCACACCGCGGACGGATCTTTCAACTTATTTTATATTGTATTAAATGCTCTCGTCAAAAAAATTACAGGACCACTGAAATTTAATTACTTGTTCTAATGAAAGAAAATAGTCTGACACAAAATACTTGGAGAGGGGAGAATATCAAAAAAGGAGGAGAAAAAGAGGTATGATAAAAAGTAAGAAATTTAATGTATCCTAGTGACTGTCGCGATATTAGAGTTACAAAGACGAAATAGAATTGCGAAGATGAAACAGACTGAAAAAATGCTCTATGTTTTGAATGACATTAGCAGTAAACAGTTACTTCAATAAGAAAAATCTTGTAACACAAGTTATTTTTTTTTGCGTTATTTAAAGTGAATAAATACTTGGCTTTGAAAGAATAAATACCATGAGCATTTTTGCAAGCTACTTTTTCACTCATTAACTGTCATGAAGTATTACTTTATTTTGAGTTATACAAATTTTGTTGCATTTTATGATATATAATAATTTTATTGAAATATGCTGAAATATTTCACTTGCTAAAGTAAATTTACAGACTCTATCTTTTGAGAAAGAGTGATAGTTTAAAAATTAACATCTAAATTAATTTCATTTAATTTACATATCACAGAACTGTTTGATATAACTTTTTTGTTTGATTGAATAAATTAAGTCATCATCATTTATTAAGAAAGAAGGTCATTATTCTCCATATACACAAATCGATTACTTGTAACAAGCCAAGCATATTTTCACTTTAATAAACACAAGAAAAAACGTGGTAACATGTATTATTATTTGAGCTACATTATTGCTTGGACTATAATTTAACATTTTTCTTAGTGTTGTAACTTTACAGCAGCAAGTTAGATAAGTGGTCATGCTCCATTAAATTAATTCATGATTCATACGCTCATCAATAATTTACATTTCATACTGCTAGACAACGCATAGCTCGTGAAACGTTAGCAGGATACATTAAAGACGTCGAACAATAGTTGAAGAAAAATGAAAGCAAATAAAAACGGACACGTGTTATAAGAAAATGAAAGGAGAAACGGAATAAGGAGGACAGAGAACAACGAGAGCAATGTCCGTTCCTGCAAAGGAGTCAAAAACACATTCATATAAAATATGCAAGCATGTTCAAAAATTGTTTGTCTGATGCACCACAAAATGCGCAGAGGCCGAAGTACACCGTGGGGCTCAAAAAATGTCGTTCCCACCTGCTCCTGGAAGTTCAAAAAACATCACTTCCCTTTCGTAAAAATAATCACATTAGTTTATCTTACGTGAGTATTGTTAAAAATGCATATCTCGAGTTTGCTTTCAACGGTACACAAAAATCGTCAAAAAAGAACACACGCTGGCTATCGATGTTACCCTTCTGGAAAAGTTACCAATCAATAAAGCAACGAATTGAGTCAGACTATCCCGAAAACCAACGTGTGAATTGTAGACGATTCTGGTTAGAAAATATTACAATGCTTTGTTAACTGACGTATTTAAGAATGCAATTATTAGCTGTTGTTACATTTACTGTTATTTATCAAATTACTCTCGTTTGATTATGACCGTTATGTTAGTTTTTGATATTAAGACGGGATATTAGGTATGTCTCTCTGGCGAGCACATGTTCTTGAGAGTATCGTTGACAAAATGGCCCGAATGGTCGATCGATTCAGGTACGTGAAGCGTATAAGGAGATCAGGCATAGCTAAATTTTTACCATAGTGAAAACATTGTGCATATCAACGGGAATAAAATTCTATACAAGTGCCGTACAAAAGAAACTCATTTTGTTGCATATTAGTGATGAGGAAATAATATCGTACGAGTATAGTATATACATATAATGTATCGTCCAAACGTATTATCAATATACAAGTTGTCTGATTAGGCAACAAAACGTATCTGTGGTAAAAATAAGGTTAAACGTAAATGTAGAATATTGGCGAAAGGTGTACACTCAAGTTACAGTAATGATCTACGCGTTAGTTTCGTCCTGGAAGCAAGCGACTGCGGAGTTTGGCGTCGCACTTTGCAAATTAATTCTTATGCAAAAACTGTTGCGTCGACAATGGAAACGTTGGATGAACGAAAGGCGATTACGATCCTTTGGTTAGATACCAGAAAAATATGATACGCGTACAATGAAAATGTTACACCGGTAATTATGAACGTTTCCTCTACATCCGGAAAAGCGAAACAATGCAGACGTGGTTTAATTCGCGTATAAACTTGCCGTTGTACGCTATTACGACATTTCATGGCAGCTGGGTAATGAGCGCAAGCTGTCATTGACTTTGGGTCGACGCGTCGTGACGTCATTCACGAACACAGATGTTGCATGCCTTGCGGATACTATTATTATTATTTGTTGCGGTACGCTTTTATACGGTCCCCCGTCGCATCCGCCGAGGCTCACACCCTACGGCAGGTGCGACGTGGACGGACCAATGATCTTTCCCCGTAAGCGATGTGGATGAACGAACCCGCCGTTACAGTGGCTATTTTATACTTGAAAATTGTTTACACCGTTTCTAGACAGAACGATTAGAGCACAATTACGTATAATTAGTATATTTATCATCGTTGTCATCGTTGCTCAAGTCAATGCTAAAGGTAAAACGTAAGACTGTAAACTCCTGCAGGAGCTTGCTTCGAGGACCGAGGTGTCGCTATCGCTAAAAAAGAGAAATTAGCGCATGAAAATGGCGCAACACTTACATCCAGTGGCTTCTTTAACACTATCCAGCCAGACTCTGGCTGGATCTCGAAGTAGTCCAGACCCTGTTGCTCGTTCGGAGGTGCGCTCAAGGAGTACGTGATGGCCCCGTTATTATCCGCGTCCTCGTCCGATGCCGACACCCTCAGTATGTTAGTCCCTATGCTGGCATCTTGCTTTACATTCTCCACGTATTTCTGCAGACAGCGTTATCGATCAGTGTATATAGCTCGGCGAATCAGACTTTCCTACTTGATAAAAAATGTATTTACCTGACGATCGAACAACGGAGGATTGTCATTAACGTCGGTTATCTCGACGGTGAACGAGCACACGCCTTCGAGAGACGGCTCCCCTTGATCCGTTGCTTTGACAGTTACCGATACGAATTTCCCATCGTCGCCTTCACGATCGAACACCTGTGATATTCGTAAGACACATTGATGTCAATACATTGATATCAACGATATTTTGTGAGCAATGGATGATCAAAGAAATAGTATACCTTGTTGGTAGAAACTTGGCCGGTTTCCTCGTCGACCGTAAATTTCGTTCCCTTCTGGTTAGGCTGTTGCACGATCGAGTACTTCACCTGACCATTCACGCCCTTGTCCTTGTCCGTCGCCTGGACTTTGATGACTGGGCTACCGTTTGAAGCGCCTTCCTCCACTTTAGGCGAGTACGTGCCGCATTCGTTAAACACGGGCTTGTTGTCGTTCACGTCTGTGATGAAGACCACAACCACCGCAGTACTCGTGTGGATGATCTTCTCGCCGTAAAGACAGCACGAGCCGTCGTCCATAGCCGTCACGTTCAGCTCGTATTTGTCCCGTTCTAGCGAGATGTTCTTCCCGTTCAAACGAATTACACCGGTGATTTCCTCGATAACGAACTGACCGGATTGCGTTCCACCGCCGACGAAACCGAAACGAACGTTGTCGCCATCCTTGTCCGATGCCACAACCGTTGTCACGAGCGTGTTTGGTCCAGCATTCTCGTCAACATTCGGGGTGTACACCTGTTGCGAGAATTTTGGCTCCTCGTCGTTCTTGTTCTTCGTGTAAATGCGGACGGTCGCTGTGCCAGTCTTTGGAGGCTCGCCTGCAAATTGCACATTCACGGTGTAGAAAATCAGCGACATAATTAGAGATTGCTGGATCGTTGTGTGAATTTACCTTTGTCTTTAGCCGTTACGGTGAACTCATAATAGGCATTATTGTTATCGGCGTCCAGTTGCTTGTTGTTGACAATCAGCCCTTCGGAGTCCACGCTGAAGTGATCATCTGACACCAAATACTCGATATCGGCATTCACACCCGAATCTGCGTCCGTCGCGCGAACTTTGAGGATACTCGAGCCCAGTGGTATGTCCTCCTCGACGTTGTGCGCTTGGTAGTCGGGAAGCTCGAACTTCGGTGCGTTATCATTTACATCTGTTACGCGAATGGTTAGCTAAAATTCAGTAAGATACAGTATTAAAAAATTGCTGTATCAAGGTAAATCGAATCAAGTAATATATCAGACAGTATTGCACTTTCAAACAAAAAAACTTCTCGTCAAATATAAATGGAGGATTTATTTATGAGTCTGTTTCGTACTCTCGGGTAGACTGGAACAAATCAAGGTATTTTTAACTTTGTTTTTAATGATTAATCAGTTTTTAATTATCGTTTAATTGTCAATTATCAAGGATAATTAACAGAATTCCAAATTTAGGCGTGTTTCGAATAATGAGAATATAACACGACGGAACAATTGTAATCAAATTTAGACTTATTTTAGAAGTAAATTGGCTTGATTGGGGAAGAAGAAAAGTAATGATTATTCGATTTCCAACGAAACTCACTTCGACGGACGTTGAGAAACCACCGGAATCCTCCGTCGCAGTGACCAGCAAGTTATAAATATTCGGCTGTCTCAAGTCCTCAAAGTCCAACTCCTTGGCCAGTTTCACTATGCCGGAAGTGGGGCCAATGTTAAACGTGCCAGCGGCGCCTGGCCCTTGAGCTTTCAGCGTATACCGAATCTCACGGTCGGCAAACGATTTCGCTTTCACCGATATTATGCTGCAAGATCACAGTTGGGTTTAACGCGTCGTGCAAACGACCTTGACTAATTTTTCACGTCGCCTCCCCATTGCTCGACTACTTACTCTGAGTCCTTCTTTTGATTTTCGGGAATTTCGGCTTTGTAGGCTGTCATGTAGAACTGCGGCGGGCGTTTCCCACCTACGATGGAGAGTCTCTCTTCCGGCGTTGACTGATAATGTTTCTCATCGATTCGCCCATTTTGGTCCTCCGCCTTCACGTAAAGCACGTATTCCAAGTCCAGCTGAAACGGATCCGTTCCTCGAGTCCGCACAACCCCGGATCTTTCGTCGACATCGAAACGACCACCAGCTGAAGACAGTTTTAGAGAAGATTATATATAGAAAAAACATTTGGTGAACGTTTAGCGAACGTTCAAAGCATGTTTTGGTATGTTCAATAAAACCGTCGAAGTTGTCATTGTCTGTGAAACGTTGGTAAATCATAAAAGCTTATGTCAAGTACGTACTTCGATCTCGAACGATGAAATAATGAATTTTGTGATCCGTATCAGGATCTCTTGCTTGAAGTGTAAACACGTGTGTGTTTGGAGGAGCGTTTAACTGAACGACGGTCTTCATTGGCAACGGGCGATTGATGAAATATGGCGGCTCATCATTCACGTCCTTTACGTTAATGATAACGCGCTGATTGTCGGTATCTGTGAAAAACGCCAACGTACGATCGTTACCACTGACCCATATAATCGCATGCTGATTCTAGCACACCAAAAAATCGAGTTCGATTCTCTTCGACATGCTACGTGCAGTGATCGTATCGCTGTTTTTACGGCGTATGTAAATCCAGCGAACTCTTGGAAAGTAATTTCGTTTCGAACGCATTATCACGAACACGCCGCTGGATTATTCGACATCGATAATGAATTTTTCATCTAGAACGATTATTTTGAAATGAATTTCTGTTCTTTCCGAACTCGTCTCCACGCCATGTTTTTTTTCACCGGAGCAAACATTGAAGCAGCGTGCAGTTGCGGAAATAGTAGAAAAACGTGATAAATTATCATGTTATTAATCCAGCGATTTTCGATCATTCTTTCAATACAGTTTTATCACTACGTTCTTGGAAAATTTTTGTAACCTGCCGGTTTTCGTTACATACTTTGTTGAAATCGGTGTAGTATAAAAAAGTATAAATTTAGTTTAATGAAAAGAGAATATTCAAAACATGCTGCCGGAACTAATGACTGTTCGATTCACATCGTTCGCTAATTTCTATGAACGTGCATGTCAAATGTCACAATGCTTGTTACGTTTGAACCACACAACTACCAACAACGGTTCGGGACCCGTTATTTACATGCACATATATCTTTTTAATTGCGGCTTGTTAACAGCCGAATCCGTTCTTGGTTAAAAGCATTCCTCTAATGGCGAGCTTAAAAGATCTCGTTTTGTTGAATTACTTACACTGCATCACTTCAGGGCCGAGCGATGAAATGAAAAAGATTACAAATTAGCATATATTTAATTTAACATCGTTCTGATTGTATTAATCGGTAGAAAGAACCAAACATCACAATATTTCAGGATATAATAATTAAATTATTACAAAAGTGTGGTCATTTG
>JABFPT010001496.1:4818-24965 GCA_022817245.1 Nixonia krombeini | reverse complement strand
GTCGCGGCTGGCAGGGGGGTGGTCGTGCGACCGCGGCCGCGCTCCGCGTGGCCCCCGGAAGGCCGCTTGTCGACCCACCCGGCGGGTGCTAAGGTACGCGGAGGCGGGAAATTGCCGTCGCCCTTTGATAAAATCCGTCCGGTTTTGGGCACCGGTGCCCCCACCCCCCCCCTCTCCCCCCAACGCTGTACCCGCTGACAAATACCGCGAATGGTCGATAAGTATTGTGCCAACCGCGACGATCATGTACGCGTTTTACGGCCGCTCTTTCGATTATCATACCTTTACACGAGAATTTAATACTTTAACACCCCGGTTCCCTAATTAATACGGGGTTTATCGGCCGCTGCATCGCCTTCTCGCGCGCCCGTATCGATGCCAGAGTTTAAAGTCTCGGCTATCGGAAAGTATAACAATGTCGTAATTCGTTATTGGAACTTCGTAGCGGAGCGTGCTTCGGCAAAGCAGACACGCATTCGAGCATTCCCGAGTCCGCTGGAACGGCTATTACTTACAAATTCGTGCCATTTTATGGTTACCGCTACACTCGTTAACATCATTATACAGAACGCGTACCGGGCCCGATATAACGCAGTCGATGCCAAACGTGACGGAAATACCGCGATGCGCCGTTCCTTCGGTCTTATCGATACCGCAGACGCTATTTTTTCGGGTAATATCAACAAAAGCGAATGCTCGATTGGTTTTCGTTCGGCAAATCGATGTTTTGCGCAGGTGTTCAAATAAAAAACGCGGGGGAGGGGGTTGGAATTTCCAGGGGAGTAAACGAAAGGAAATTAGTCAAATTACGCGACTATACAAGAAACATTTCTAATCGTTTTACACGATCGTTTAAGCGTTTCTGAGTTATCGAGTTTGACCAAGAATTTCGAAATGAAAAGTATTTGCGTGATCGAGATTTTTCTATCCCCGAATTACTGCGAAGGATTTGTCTTTCTTAATTTCGATTTGCTTTCTTTTTCTTGATTTTGGTATTTCGCGGAATGTGTTAAGCGTAAAATGGAAACGTCTTATATAAGCATCGGATTTAAGACGCGACACATCGCCGAATAACAAATGAAGAACACCCAGAAGGACGGTGTCGCTTTACAAAGAAATCGATTTCACGCGCTTATCGGCACACTGAACTTTCGGAATGCAGATCCGCCAATATTTCGCGCGGGTACGCAAATTAGCCGAAAATAATGAAACCGCGGACGAAACGTTTATTCGGGTCTGGTAAATAATTCGTCTTTCCAAGCAGTTAAATAATTTGTTTTTTTCGAATCAGTATAATTTTTTTTTCTCTTCCTTTTTGCAAGGCGGGTAAAAAATTGTTAACGATGTACGAGAGAGAAAGAAGCGTCGCGTAATTAATTTCGATCAGTTATATCGCCAAGGTTAGTTTCGTCATGTTCTATAAAAAGGAAGTGGGGTGGGGGAAGGAAACGAGCGGAAGCCGAAAGTGTGAAAATTTTCGGCGTTTACGAACGTTCTTGAATTTCAACACACCCGTTACACGGTGCATTCGCCACGAGCAGGTTACCGTGCAAATACACGTACTCGAACGAGGAAATCTGACCCCTCGAAAAGACTGGTTACTCTTTCTTATTTTATTCATTTTTTTCCCAACTCGCCACTCGATTCTCGCTGCTCCATGCAAAATGCGCCCAGTGATTCTCACTCAAGCATTAAAACCCCGGAAAGACTGGTTTGCCGTAAAAATTGTCATAATCTTGTTGGAACCTGTACGTCGACGAAATATACAACGATCGATCGACGCATGTGCGATTAATTGACTTTGAACGAAAGTTTTGGTCGCGATCGACAAAGGAATTCTCGGTACTTCGTTACGCCGTACTTCCATATTTTGCTCAATTTTATTATTATGATTTTATTATTACTTTATTTTATTATTATGATCTCGCTTTTTTTTTTAATTAAACGCTGTTTCATTATTTCACAAAAAAATAGGGTATAAATTAATACAGTTTTCGAAACGTGGATATAAAAAGAGTTGACGCGGGTATGTAAATATATTGCTCAACGGAGAGATGAGGTAACCTAAAGGCAACGCTTTTGTAAATTTTGTTAAATTTATGACTGTACCAAAGATGAGCCGAAAGAAGTGCTTTCACCGTTAACAACAATTGGCCACGTCAAATCAGTGATACCGCGATAAGTACGTTAACGCTTAATCGACTGCGCGACGCTGTCGGCAGGAAACGTGGCAACGCTGCACGATTTACCCGCGCGATTCAAATTCTCTAATTGTTCCTTTGCCATGTTACTTGCAAAACAGTCACTTTTTGCATTACTGAAAGTCAATATTGATCCGCTACACTACCTTAAATGGAAAAGACAGTACTAAAATGTCATACAGAGTTAGTAGAAATATTCTTCTTTTATTTTTACTTACCTCGTTACCGGAATTTAACCGTTTACACGAATTGCAAAATTATCGCAGCTGAGCAGTCGCGATCATCGCAATTTTAGCATTCGAAATGAGGAGAACAGTACTTCGCCGGCGCTTTTGGCTCGCCGCAACGCAGAATGAGGCGAGAGCTTCTAATAATCATCGAAAACCGCGTAACTTGAGAGGTGTCATAATGCTCCTCTCCTTTAATCATGGTCGTCATCATTAAGGGAAAGATGACAGGATAAATACGAATACCCGTAAATCGTACGTTCGCATCGGCGTAAACGCGCCCAACGACTCTCGTCATTACGCAAAACGGCTCAAAATAATTCCACGCCTTACGGTGTTTCGCGGTAAGAAAAATCGTAATAACGAACGCTCGGTTCGCACGATCGCGATTGGCCGAGTTTGCTCTGTTCCCTGGAATCCGAGGGATTCCATGTTTCTTTTTTTTTTCGCCATTCCCCTACCCGTGAAACGGGCATCGGGATAAAAGTCATTCGCAATATGCAAACGCGACGGCACATTTTGAAACCGAATATGCAAACGAAAAGGAAAAGAAACGCCGGGTTTACAGCGACATCTAACGCAATCCCGGTTCTCGGAAGCAAAAATAGGATTTTTCCATCCGAGGCGGGTATCTCTCATTACCATAAATCGTGTATAAAACGAAAGAGCCGAGATGGAGGCGATTCGGACGTCGGCGTGTCGCAAGAGTGAAAATCCGAAAAAAAAATGGCAAGGCTGCTACGAAGGGGTTGTCTTTTCCCCGGGTTATTGTTCCCGTACAAGAGCAAAATTGACAATGGGCTGACTTATGGAGCGCGATAGAGAAGTCCGTCATAGCGAGTGACAATACGCGAAGCGGCGAATAATGACGAGGAAGGAGAGGAAGAAGAAGAAATTAAAGCAGAGGAGAAAAATAGAAGCCGTAAAGAGCGCGAGGGAGGGAGAGAGGTGGAGAGAGGGGAGGGGAGTACTCGGAGCATGTCACTCGGTCTGAAACGCGGGAACGTAAGACGAGGAAGAAAGACGCTCTTCTGATGTTGGTATTCTGGTAAGGAAGCGACGTTATTGGCTGAAAGAAGAGCCGCGGAGATGAACGATTCGCGGAGAACGTTCGCCAGTCTCTCGTCGAGCGTCGAGCGCAAAGGTTCTCCGGACTAGCGTCCGCTCAAGCGCTCGCCACCGGTGGAAAGGACACTCGCGTGTGAGCGTTCGACCAGACGTTTTTCTCTCCGTCACCGGCTCTTCTTCTTTTCATACCCGTACCGAGTAGTGTGGTAGTGCCGTGACAAAAAGAAAAGGGAAAATAGTGGCTCGAAGTGACGCGCGGTTTTAGCCGCCCCGCAACGTAAGCATTTCCTCCCATTTTTTTCTTTTCCTCATCGGCGAGTGACTCATCCTCGCTAATTATTCGCTCGTCGGAAGAAACGGGAAATGAACGAAGCGAACGACGTAGAGTTAGAAACGCGAGTTTGTTCGCGAATCTATCGAAAAAAGCGGCCGGGTTTAAGTGCAAGGTAAACGTTTTCGGTGACGGGAAATACGCGGAGATAAAGCGCTCTTTATCTCCGCTGAATCAATATACCCGAGTCAACAAAACATTCGCTTTTATGGAGGCGTTCATTGTTCCACGATCGTTTCTTTCCAGCGCAAAGAATGCGGCCTCGCACGCGAAAATGCGTAAGACACGGTTTCTACCCGACGCGCGGCAATTATAGGCTCCAATTATCTGCTAATTCGCGGCGGGATGAAAAAGCGCGCGCGCGCTGGATGTATAGACAGCGCAGTGTCGGGAAAGCTGGTCCGAGTCTTTGTTGCCGGAACGCGTGCGCGGCGAGCGCGCTTGCATTTTTGCGTGCGGGAAAAGCATTTCCACGCATTTTTGAACTTGTTTTCCTTCGTGTTCTCACCCGGAAAGTTGTACGTGGAAAAAATATATTCACGTCTCATCTGAACTCGCACTCGTTGGAGGTCTTAAAAAATGCATTCAAACCGCATTTCACTTAACTCGGAAATACCGTCCGGAAATACACACTGCTGGAAAATGGACTTCGCTCGAAACTGCATTTCATACTCGTATCCGATATTTGACTCGACCGCTTCCACAACACGGCCGTTCCACCGTGGTGAACGTACGAGCTTAATTATAATATTAATCGAATAATAAATTAACGAAACTGGCCAATTTATCAGCGGCAAAGCACCGAGTCGTGTTCCAGGCCGGGTCGGAGTTGGCAAATCATATCTGCGGGAATAAATAACGTCGCGCGAACGCGGACGTTAATGTCGGCTGGAATAGCGCGTGATGCGGGATCAGATAGTCTGAAATCCGTCTGCGGCGCTGACTCGCTGAAACGCTCCTATGCGTGCAATGCATCGGGAATGTGATTGTGATAAAAGCGCGGGACAATCGGCTTAATAACGCCGTTGCGACATTCCCCGTGTGACGCAACGCCTCGGCCTGCCGTTAAAACCGCCCGGGAAAAAGTGCCATTTTCGAATTCCGCCGAAAGCGCGCGGTTTCGACTAGCCCGCGAAAATACGACTTTTACGGATCTCTGCACTCCGTCACCGTCGATTGGCCAGCGGATTAAAGCGCAACCTGATATTCGTAGATCAAAGAACCGCGCGCTCAAAGGATTCTTTGTCCGGTCGAGAGCCGAGAATCGACAAAAATTAATTAACGAATATTGCCGTTTGGGAAAGACAATGCGAAATAACGAATTTCTCGCTCGCTTTGTCGGCCATTCCTCGTCCCCGCTTTTCTTCAGCTCCGCTTACTTTTCCCGAGGTGAAAGCGGGCTTATTTATATTTGTATTATTAAATTACGCGACTCACGGCCTTGACAATGCGTGCGTGATACGCACGCGCAAGGCCGCGTCCCACAATCGTGACACCGCGGCGACTCGCGTCGAAACGCGCCTTTATTCGCAAGTATCGTTCCGCCGCTCGCGTCTTTAATTACGCCGAGACAAAGCCTGTCCCGGGAATCATTATCGGCGATAACGAACCGCGGATCGCTCGATAAGCGTAAAAGCTGCCAACGGCTGTTCCAACGAGCCCTCCCTCCCCTCCCCTCCCCGACATATTTTCCTATCATTTTCCCACATTCCTCTAACGGTAACCAATCGCTACCTTTTTTTTTTTTTGAAACACCCACATTTCATTTCGCGAATCGCATTTCGCGCACTCCGCCTTGAAAAATGCATTTCGCTACGGCAATACTCCAGATGCGCACGATCGAAATGTACTTTTTCAAGCGAATAACTTTCCCCGGAAAGCGAAACGAAAAATGTTGGCAACGAATGTCGGGAAACGTCTGTAAAAGCCAGACGGTGCCCCGATCCTGCGTCGTTGGGCCGAAAATAGAAAAACTCTTGAAGATATTGCCCGTTAATAAATCGGTGCGTACGTGGTTGCCCGGTGGCAGGCGCGCGACTGGAGGGGAGAGATAAGAGGAGGACATGTAAAAGCGGCAAATGAGCATTTTGACTATTTTTAAACCCGAGTGAAACGTTGTTAAAAACCCGCCACGTGGCACGTATTTACCAAATCGAAAGCACGCCTCGTTTACATTTCCCCGGCGAAGTTAACGCGACAATAAAGAGGGACGGTATGCCGCGTGAAATTAACGCGAGGTGTGTAAATACCTTGAATTACATTAGAAAGTCGACGCGCTTTACGGCCGGATCGCGGTTAATTGAGTAATCAATTTCCGTGAGAGCCAAATCCGGTGTATTTTTAATTCGTCGCCGGGTTTTATCACGTCTCTGGGAGAGAGAAGGAGCTTCGACTCGGGCGTTGTTTTTCAACGCGTTTCGCAATAAATTAATGCGCGTTAACGATTAAGCGCATCCTCGACCACGATAACGACAGATTACGAGGAACAATGCGTTTTCTATCCGGCGATCGACGCGCCGTGCTATGTAATTTTCGACAAAGTGGAAAAGCATGGCGGACGCCGCGCCGCCCACGCCGCTGTATCCAACAAGGCGATCGACGTCTGGATAAGCGAATCGGCGTATTTATTGTTCGCAAATTAATTCCCCGGTCATTTAAGCGCGATGGTTGTTATTTGAAGTGAGACGATCGTCTGAAATGCGCCGGTCATTCGACGTACTTCGATCATTAGAATATACTCCGATTAATATCTGTTATATATATATATATATATAATATATAATGTTTGTATTATATTATAAAAAATATATGTATAATAAAAAAAATCCGAATTAAGAAAATACTCCAGTTATTTGAAATGAGTCGGTCATTGGAAATGTAACTGCAGTTGACATTGCTCTCGGCATTTGAAGTGCTCGGATCATTGGAAATGCACGTCTCGCGAACCAGAGCTTTTCGCCGTTTCAAGGGTTTCCTCGCAATTCGACACCCACAGCCCTTCACCTTCCGCCGCGAAGCAGCTGCCGGCTGCAGGGAGCATTTTATTTTCGGAGCTAGACCATACCAGGAGCTTCTTTGCTAACCAGCTGCGCCATATGGATTACACCTGCCGCTAATTTCTGCACTCTCTCTCTCTCTGTCTCTCTCTTTCTCCCTACATACGCATAGCTATAACCTTATAATGATCTCGAGAAAAAAAATTTCTCTCGTAATTTGCCGTAATTGATCACGCACTCGAGATTGAATTTAGACTTATCCACTGTCTACGAATCTTCTCGAAAGTAACGCTGCCGAGAAACGAATCGAGATAATCGAAATCGGTGCGAGTTGCCGCATAACATAAAAAAACGTTGAAAAAAAAACTGTACACCTTAGTTTTGTACATATAAGTAAGCAATTTAACATTTCCTTGGCAGTTGATACTTCTCTTCTGTCTTTCTCGGTTGGAAAATGTCGCACACACTTGCATAAAAAAAAAACTCGCGTCCAGATTCGCAATGACAATCGCGAACGTTAATAAGATACGCACGCCAATACTCATTATATGCAGGGCAAGAAATTCCGAGGACATATGGTAATTTGTCTATCTGGTCGGTAGGCAGGAACGGGGAAGGGTCCTCCGAAGGTGTCGATGACCGAGTCGATCGCTTTACCGATGTCTGCAGCCTCGCCCGTTCGTGGTATACGAAATCTCTGAAAGATCGTAAACATCCTGTGTTGTCTTGGCGGACGTTCACTTTCAAACCAGTAATTCACCCATTCCGTATTTCCCCCGCACGTCTGTTCCAGTTTTCTAATATTTTCTCCGTCTCGAAAATAAACGCCTGGATCCCCCTATTTCGAATTCCTCAGCACGGTCAAACGGAATACATTTCTTATCCCTGTCTTCCGTCCTGCAACGAAAAGCCGAGTTGTGATACAACATCCGTAGGAAATCGATTTATAATTATCCCTAATTATATTGTAATAACGACTGGACGATAAACAAGCGTGTTTTTCCGACTATCGCAGCCGATGGCCGAAGTAGGCCGCGTAAGCAAAGTGGGATGCTCGATTTTCTCCGCCGCAATTTTGCGATTCGAAGCGTCTGACAAGTTGGCGCCTGCCACGATAAACTGACTACTGAGCTTTCATACGAGCGGGGAAGTATAATAGCGTGCGCGAGGGGCCCGTGCATGAATTTATTAACGGCACGCACTGGTAGCCGGTGCCGCGTACATGTATGTGTGTGTGTGTGTGTGTATGCACGAGGATGATGCGCCGATGCTCCGATGAATGGTCTAATTGTGAGGTCATTTCCGATCTAACCATCCCCACCCCTCGACTTTATCTCGCGTATACTTCCTTCCTCTCGCCACTGCCTGACCAAAAAATCAGAAGATAACCGATAACACGTGCCATTTCAGTATTTCCAACGAATGTTGTTTTAATGCCTCGGACAATTTCACTGCAAGATAACGCCGCGTCATTTCCCAGTTACGTAATCAACTCCACCCGGTAATTTATATCTCATTACACATCGGCCGTCGTTTTCTTCCGATAAGAAATCCGTTCCGTAGATGCGCGGAGATGCGCGAGGAAAGGAAAATTGTGTCGTCGAACAAGGAACGACCGGCTGTGACGCAAACGGCACTCGGAGGCATTCGAAATGTCGCTTATTGTCATTTCGCACGCGGCTTATTTGCATTCGGATGCGTTTTTGCCGAAGAGAGTCCGGTAACATTTCAAATGACAGCCAATCAACTCGACACACAAATAACACCCGCAGGCATTTCGAGTACTCCCGACTGCCATTTTCACCCCACTTTTGTGACATTAACCCGATGGAATTGTTCCGCCATAATCCCCAGCACCGAATAAGAGATAAGAAAGTGCGCGGTAATACGTAAGATGCAAAGAAGTATCGTAACGCCGGTTAAACGTCCCGTTCGATTTAATTACGAAATTTGATTATGAGATAATTTATTGTCCGATCGGCGGAGAACTTTCAAAAATGCAAATGTCGGACTGAAGTAAGCCCGTCCCGAGTACAATGCGCGTTTCAAAAGTCGCTCATTATCCGCCGGGTGATAAATCATCGGCGTTTCTTGTCCCCGATGCAAATTCATATTTGAATAATTAATTAAGCGAAGTGTAACGGGCGGCATTAAAATAAACAATGCGCGAGAGAGTATCGGGCATTAATTTGCCTTCGCGAGTTGCGACACGCACGCGGCGGGATATTGAAAAGCGCCATGGAAATATTTCCGAAGCGGGTAATTGAGTGATCCTAATGGCTGGTAATTGGAAAAAAAAGACCGATCGACAAAGTTCTCTCGGTGTTTCACACGGGCCAGCGCCCAGCCGGGATGCAAATGCGAGAGCTCGCCGAGACTCGAGAGCGTTATAACTAATTAAGTGCAGTAGTACGCGTCGTTAACCGTTTTAACGTCCGACACTTTACTCTCGAAAAAGGTCACTCCCGACTCTCGGTTTCATTGTTACGACACCGTTTTTACCGAATACCGGCACGCCGGCCTTTCTACGCGCCGTTAAAGAGCCGGTACTCGACGAACAATCCGCAATGATAAAAGAACCCGTGACTTTTGCCTCGGCATCTGGAACGATCGAAAAAAGCCGGGACTGTCGATGGACAAAAGAAACTCGGTTCTGATTCTCCGATGCCGATTTTTTGATGTCAGTCATGCGATATCGATACCTCGATCCTGATTTTTCATTGCCGATTTTCTAATTCTGATTTTTTCATGCTGATTTTTCCATGTCAATTATTCGATACCGATTTTTCGATACCGATTTTTCATTACCGATTCTCTGATGCCGATTTTTTTATGCCAATTATTCGATACCGATTTTTCATTGCCGATTCTCCGTTGCCGACTTTTTTATGCCAATATTTCGTTTGCGATTTTTCGATGCCAATTATTCGATACCGGTTTTTCACTGCCGATCCTCCGATTCCGATTTTTGTGTGCCAATTGTTCGATGTCGATTCTTCGATACAGATCGCAGTCGACCTATTCGAGGCGCGGGGAAAAAAATGCGAATCTATTAATGTACCGAGCATTGTCATGCTCCTCATTGGCAGCAAGCGCGATTCAATTAGCGGTAATAACGCGGAGCTGTCGGCCGCGATTGTACCGAAAGTGTTCGACGTTACGTCATAAATCGCAGTCCCGTATTAGCTGACAAAAGTTAGTGGAACATGAAAGGCGTATCTCGCGTTGCATCGGATCGCAATGAACGTCGACGCGCGTCCAATATCTCGCACAGGCGATACACGCCGCGATAATAAATGTTAATCTTTACGAGCCCGCTTCATGACTCTATCAGCGAGCATCTGATAACAGCGCATCAAAGTCTCTCCATTGGCAGACGTTGTTCCGGTACACTGCCTCTTCCCACGCAACATTGTTGTCAGACCGATCGCAATCGCGCCACTTGTTGACTCGAAAAATCATTTTCGATCGCGTGCGAATCATCCCTCTTCTCTTTTTCTCGTCATCTGCAAAATTACGACTCGGGGTCGAAATGGACGTGGAAGAAATATTTTGCAGGGATTTTATTCTTCTGTTATTCCGCGCTGCTGACGCAAATCGGTTATAAATGTAATTGCCGACAAAATTAGATAAAATAAGTGACCGTGAAATGTCTTTGAGGGACCGAAATTCGTAAAAAAAGAAAAGTGCACTCTTCACCGATGCCCCAGGCGGTTTCCAAAAATCGTTGAGAATTCGGCTTTCCCAGTGTTGCCATACGCCCGAGGATGAGCGGGAGTGTAGACGGATTGACAAGTCATAATTTCGGATCGCGTGCCGCGGCAACGTTGTTGATCACGTTGTCTCGCGCAGGACCATGTGATTTTCGTCGAGTCATTGGCGAGAACGCGTATCCCCGCGTGAGCACGGGTATACCGGGACTTAAGTGAATGAGAAAGATAAATACAATAATTATGGGAAATTGCGGCGTTACGCTACGGCGCAAATACCTGAACGGGAGGAACAAGCGATACCCTCGTGTACGCGAACTTGACCAGTCGCTCGGCGGACTGCGGTTTTGCGGGGACAAACGAGATTCTTAATTACAATCTTTAGTCGCGAGGGAAGTCTCGCGACCTAATGCAAAGTCGAGTTGGAAATGTTGGTAACATGGAATCCGATGAAAGTCGTGGAAAAATGCCGATTGACAATGCGGAATTGCGGATCGTCAACGCGGAAATGCCGTTGACCAATGCGGAATTGTAAACCGTTAATGCCGATCGCCATTGGAAACTTAACGATCGTTAGTGCGGAATTGCCGATCTTCCAGGCAGAACTGCGGATCGTCCGCGCGGACGTGTCCACTTACCAACGCGACTGCGCCGATTCTCAAAAGGCGGCATTGCCGATTCTTCATTTCCGCTCCGATAAATCCGCTTCGGAACAAATTTCGCGGCGGACGTTATTTATACTTTTACACGAACCCGTAAAATCACGTACCGGGGAGTCGAGGGTAGAGAACTGAGGGAGGAGGGGAAAGGGAGAAAAAAGCAGCGGCGGCTGGGTATTTGGCTAAGAGCTAAATTTGGCATATCCGTCTCTCGAGTGTTTCGCCGGCTCGTAAAACGAGGGCCGACTTCCGCGGAAGACGCGGCCCGCCCGGTACACGATATTCAGAAACGCGGGAACGCGCCGCTTGCGCGTCTTTCCCCGAAGTAAAGCGAAAGTGGCCTTATTAGGCCATTTTAGGGGCGTATCACTCGCCTGACGTCACAGCACGTGGCGTGCCATCATTCGAGCCGGCGTCGCGTACCGGGCGATGAAAACACGACGAAGACGAGTTTAATAAAGCCGCGCGGATTCCGTCGCGTTGTCTCGACCGACGATCTTTCTCTTTCAATACCTCTGTCTCACTCTCACTCGCTCATTCCTCCCATCGCTCCATCTCTCTGTCTCTCAACAACTCTGCCTCTCTCTCTCTTTCTCTCTCTCTCTCTCTCTCGAGTATTCGCGTCCGTATCATTTGAATGCGGGGCCCCGAAAATGGTCGGTGGAGGCTCTCGCGGCGGCGGGGAAAACTGGAGAAGAGGAAGAGGCGAGGAGAAACGAGAGGAGAAGTTAAGATGGTCCAGCGCGGACAGCCTCACCGCAGCCGGAGGTGATGACCTGCTCAAGGCCACCCGCTCCCATGCTCTTCGCCAGAGGGCTACTCTTGTTATTTTTGTTACCCGCGCGCTCTTTCTCTCTCGGTCTTTTTCGACGCGATTTTTATCCCTTTCCTCATCGCGCTGCTCGCACAACCTTTTGCCTCTTTCCAGTACCCTTCATTTCAACTTACCGCTACGCGGACTCTAACGCACTCCCGCGACCTCCCCACGATTATTAAACACGGTCCGGAACGCAAATGTTCGCTGTCGTTTTCCGCTTTGCGCGGGATGTACAACGTTGCGAATGTTTCGACGATTAGATTCAATCGTTTAAAATTCAAATCAATCGTACAAACCTCAATTCGATCGTTTAATTCGATACGATCGTTCAATTCTACTCGATCGACGTGCATTTTCATCCGAGATTGTCACTGCGTAATTGAAAACTTGTGAGGAACGAGGTAAATCACAATGCAGTGAAATCTGGCTAATGAAAAGACTGCAAATAAGGTAACGTTTTTCCTCGGTTCTTTATAAAAGTCACTTTTAGGCTCAGCGGACGAGCAAAGTGGAAATAAATTGCCGCGTCTGAGGTTAAACAATTACTTAATGACGAAAAGCGTCCTTAATTGAAAAGCGAAGCGGCGAGAAGAAAAAAACAAGACAATTGCCGTCAGCGGGAGAACCTTGAATTGCTTAGAAGGGATTGCGAAACGGATAAATTGATCGACTTTAACGGATATGCACGTTCGGTTTAAAGTGGCCGTCAGTAATAATGGGATCGTGCGGTTGGCAGCGAACACAGCTGTTAACTTGACTCCGATTAACCTTCGTTTATTAAACAATTCAAATACGTCCGCGCTGTTCAAACATTATCGTGCGCGCGGCTTCTCTCCGCACCACCACACCCGAATTTCCGGATCGTTAAATCATCGGGATTGACAACGGCTCCGATCGGCCAAACAAATTAATCAAAGCCGGATGAAACGTTAGAGCGATTTGCGGCCGCATTTCCCGCGACGCAAAATTGATAAATTTAATAACAGTCGTAAGGTGTTTGTATAATTACGGACCTAATTTATATCTGCATATGTAATTTACTGTGTTGCAGTGCAAGATGATACGGACTGCGTGAGGCGAATCGCGAGGGACCCGGAGGCCGAGGATAAGAAACCGGATAAAAGTGAGTCTACTTTTTACCCTTTCTCCGCCTTTCCCCCTTCCCTCCCTACGCCTCTTTTTACTCCTCTTCTTCCTCTTAAGTATATTTCATCCATTAATGCGCTCCGTAGCACTTGGTTTGTAAGCTTTACGTAGGAGGTAATGGCTCGAATGATGCAGGAGCAGGTTACGTACGCCTACCTGCTGAAAAGGAGTCACGACGAGGGAATTGGTCCTCTCGCCCACCCTCCCTCCCCCCACAGCCGAACGATCGCTTTTTGCCCGGCTAAGCGTTTTTATCGGGCAATTATTGCCAAATAACGCTCGCGATGCAACGGCCGAATCAAAATGGCCGGACGATTAATACGAGGGTTGACGTGCAAAAACCGTCGCCGATAAAAATCGGCAGAAACCGATTTTACGAGTGTTTGACGTAACGATAAAGTGACTTGAAGGCCGTTACGAGTCGTCGTCATTGTCGTTGACAAATCGGATTTTATACGACACTGGGTCACACGGTGAAAGATCCGAATACCAAAATTCCAGGACTGTCGCGGTTCACCGTGACGAAATGATGGGAGAAGAGTTGCTTAACGGTGGAAAGTGCGTATGGTAATGTGAAATATTGATAAACATTTCACGGGTGTTTACGACGAGGTGCTACTCAGCCGCCGCTACATATTTGGTCACGACGCGCATGCGCGACCCCGATCGGTCCTTAATGAGCTTTATCTCCATAACTCACGTTTTCCCAAAATACCGTTGTTTTCGATCTACCGGAAATCGGCATTTTTTCCTAGCTTGAATTTGGAAGCAATTGCATTTGTTTGTGACGTACTTTTTGAACACAAAAAAAAGGTATTTGTTTGCATAATTTATATTTGACCGTTATACGATCGGTTTCCAAAAATACCACCGTTTTTTGTCCATTAAATATCGGCATTTTTTCCCTTCGCCGGTTTACGTGGCGAACATTTCTTGCCGATTTCTTTGGATCGCAGACGCTCATTCGGCCGATTTCAAGATAAAAAGGCGCTTATCTCTATAACTCAAGGTTTGAAAAAGGACGGTTGTCTTTGATCCACCGGAAATCGACATTTTTTTATCCCCACCGATTTATTTAACGAATATATCTTGCCGATTTAATCGGAATTAATTCCACCTGTTCTACTCGATTTCAGCAAAAAAAAGATCGTTTATCGAGCCTTTTGAACAACCGATTTCGCCGAGTCATTTTTTGCCACGATAACAAGTCCTATTCTCTTAATCATCCGACAAACCGCGGTTACACAGCCGCGACAAAGCACTGATCTCACACGCTGCAATTTTCTCGATCGGTCGATCGGACTAAGTTGTCGGTCCGCGATAAGAAGAGAGCCTATGATTCTCGGTCATTGCGAAATATCGGACTTGGTCGCACACTCTGATTCACGCGTTACATCATGCGCCTAGCCTTTCTACTTTTACTCACGAGTTTGCGTGCAGGCCGCCACACGAACGCACATGTGCGCGTGCACACGACTCGCCGACGCTAACTCGATCGGGAAGATCGCCCGGTCGCGCTCAAAGGACAGTGTCGACGTAACAAGGATTAGTCAGAGGATCGATCGTTTCCCGGTGAGAAAGAATCGCCAGTCAAACCGGAGTATGCGGAATTAACCGGAATTTCGTATGGCGAGGAGATTTCGCGAAAAAATCGACTTTACTCTAGTCACGGTGGAAACGTGCAGTACCGTGTAAACGGAGTAAAGCGGAAGCGCGGTAAAGGAAGAATACGTTGATACAACATGCGAAAGAAATGCAGTACGTGAATCTCGATACGCGAATTTCGAATCCGAGTCGCGGATTTCGAAAGCGACGCCCGCGACGGTCGACCTTGCCCGGTGAGGGGGCGGTAAGGGGGAGGAGGGGTGGTGGAAGAAAGTGTGCCCACCGCAGAAGCAGACATAACTTGGACGTAAGCGATACGCCCGCAAGTCTATGTAACAGTCCCATTAAAGGCGGCCACGGCTGGGACCAGGCGGATGGCCTCAGACCGCACGATGGAATTGGAGGAATAAAACAGATATTGGAAATGCAGCCGCGGCCACATTGACACACTTGCCGCGATGATTCCGTTGCGCAACGGCCGAGAAAAACAGGCCCTCCGGAGATCCGACGAAAGTGGTCACCTCGCGGGATCGAATGCTAAAATGGCCACGATCGCCGGTTCAATTAACGGGACGGTGCGCGGTATCGGTTTCGGAATCGGCGATTGCGTCGAATTCCGGAATCGGCGAATGCATCGAAATGGCGGGTGGGAAAATTGAAATTGCGGGTAGGTTTCCGCTCGAGCGGAGACGCAGGCTCATTTTAATGGAATCATTCCTTCGAAGGGTATCGCGTCGGGCGCTCAAGGTCAACACGATATTTCGCGTCAATTGCGCGATAAGTCTATTGTGTTCTAGAAATAGGTGCTATCGCGCGCAGTTCAGCCGATCTACGATCGGCCTCCGACGGACTATCGCCGCGAACGTTTCAATACCGATTTTTATCACGTGTCTTGACATGGCTGACGAAACGCTTAGACGAACCCGAGATAATACGGATGAAGTGGTGTATATATTTTCACCGTGTCAGTTGGTTCCGTTTGATGCGCCATTGTGCTCAGACTCGACCGTTCGGTCCCGACGCGTGATCGATCGCCGCTACATACTCCTATTTGGCGATATCCGGTTGAATTGTTTCCTGCTAACGTAAGCGACCGAAGCAACTCCACTTTCAGTGCCACAGCTACACGAATCTCTACCGTGACGGGGCCTGCCATTTCTGCCATACGATACCTCCCGTGCGACCGACCGCCGGCTGTCCCTTTCTAACTTTTACATCTCGAAATAAATCAATGGATAAGGCCGAGTGTTACGTTAATTTAGATATAATTGTGCACGCGCTCGCACAAAGGAAACGGCAGCTCTTTCATCGTTAAAAATAACTGGCCATTCACGTTTTTTTTTTTTCAACAACGGCGGGGAACTTATCCGCCTGTTACAAAATCCTTAACTGTCCGTTCATTTATCTGATCAACAACAGTGCTTTTTTCTCTGACGAGAAGTGTGTTATTTGTTTAATAGTAAGTTCAATCGAATGGAATATACGAAAGTATGGAGAAAATGGTAAAAAAAACATATCGTTATTTGTATTAAGGCAATAAATTAAAAAAAAACATTTTTTTTTTGCACGGACAAAAAATGGATTATTTGTTCAATAGTAAGCTCACTTGAATGGAATATAAAAAAGAATGGAAAAAAGTAATATCGATGTTTGCACTAAGGTAATAGATATAAAAAAAGCAAAGAAGGTGCGTTGGCGTAGCCGCGTTAAGAGACGCCGCAACGTTTCCTCTACTAATAAAGAGATTAAACAAATCCCCGGCAATATATAAAACGAAATATATGATTAATTGTTATTAAATCGTGTTATGCGATGTTATGACCGGCGGTCGTAAAATCGGGGAATTATTGTGGTAATATCGCCGCTGGGTTTATTAGTCAGCCTCGTTCGCGATCCGGTCGATTACTAATCAAACTCGATTCGGAACTCGTCATCGGGCCGTATGACAAACAAGGACTTACATCACTCGCGATAAAACGTTATACGATCGGCTACTCATTAGCTTCAATTCTGCCGTTTATTAATTCCGACTCCACGAAAGTGACTGGGAGCGAACTTTGATAAAACGTAATTTTCCCACCGTCATTAACGAATATCATTTTCGCATGAATGTAAATCAGAACTTTCGCGAGAGGTATTTCAAAAAAAGGGGGTGATTTTTCGCTTTGAATATCAGTAGCCGGGTTATCGATGGCGTCTGTTAAGGCGTGGTGCTACTCCGATATGCATAATTAATTGTATCGACTGTTTAACGCAAATGTCACACTGGGACATTACACATTACATATTTCATATTCATAGTTTCGTGTAACATGTTTATTAGCGGCGTTAATTCAGCGCGGGAATCACGGCTGGGAGTGAATTTCAAATAAACGAAATTATTAGCGGTGCGTAAAAGACGGGAAATTTATGGCTGCGCGGACTGTCAACATGGTAGCCGGTCTGCACTGCCGAGACTTAAATAGTCATGTCGAACAGATCGCGAATAAATATCGCGTTCGTGTATATCGCGGTTATCCACTGGAATTGGGTTTGCATGTTCGCCCGATCCACGGGGTAATATAATAATTATCGACGTCGACACATCGGCAAAATGTTCCGCTTTAGACATTTCCCTCGGCCGGGAATTTTGCACGTATCAACAGCCACGGTACAAAAGGCAACTCGGCGTGTTTGGCTCGGAAACTTCGAGCGGCAGAAGAATGCACTTAAACAGCAAAAATGCAAATATTTGCGCGGAAATATTCGCAGTGGCTTTTTCATACGTACAAAATTCACCAGAGACGTCGTCTTCGATATACGCAAATATTCCATAATGGCAAAGACGTGTTTTCATTATCATATTTGTTCCGGTCGACTTTCGATGCCCGAGATAAAAGCCGCCGTGACATTTTAATTAACATCGAAATATTTTGTTTGATCAACTGAAACGGGAGAAACAAGCGAGGAATGAAAGACTGGATTTGCTAGCGAATTTCAACGTGACGTGTGAAAAAAATACCTACGATATCTTATTGACTTTAATTAATATGTAATTAATCCAGTTATTAATGGGAAGGTATGACGAGCATATCATTAAACTATATTCGAAGGAGTTTCGCCAACAGGAATTTTAATCAGACGTCGCTGATTGCGTTTTATTAACGGCTGAAGGAATTCCCTCTTATTTACATCCGCCACATTTTTCCGCACAGTTGTACGTTCAACGTCGGCCCCTGATAACGCTTATGGCATTGTTTACAAGTATTTGTTAACCGACTCGTTAGAATGTTGAAATCCTTGGCTTTGGTGAACACGAAAATATGTTTGGCTACGAAATCTAGAACCAGGTCGAAATCTCGGGACAGGACGAAATCACGAACCAGCTCGAATCGACTGATATCGAATTGAAAAAAGTGAAAGTGCAAAATTTTGTCGAACACCTCGCGAAGGAATTCGCTGACGGAATGAAAGATCGGGAGCGAGTGGTTTACGATTTTTGCAATTACGAAACAATATTACTTTCTCGCTAAACTGCGTTTTACAGCCGCATTCGATGGAATTTCCCAAAGGCGAGCCTCCGTCACTTTTCTCTTGCAAAACGCCTCCGTTTATTAGGAAACTGCCTCGACACAATTGCGGATTGAAAACTGTTGCAGGCTTCTCACGCAGAAACGGCGTGAGCGAAATTCCCTGTTGATCTGTCTCATTCATAGTCGAGGTATAATTCGGCCTTGAGGAAGAGTCACGAGTTTCTTTGCGGTTAGGAGCGAATTACGATGACGAGCGAAGAATGGAATAATTTATCCCCGTCTTGTAGGAGCACCGAAAAGTGCATGCTCGCATTTGGAATGGCCTGCGCAGGAAAAATATAGTAATTAGCAATCGTTAACTCGCGAACGTGTCTCTCATTGTTATCGCACCGAGGCGTATCTGCGCTGATTATTCATAATTAAATAATAAATGCGTCGAACGGAATGATAAGACATTCCGCGACTTGGCAAAGCAACGAACGGCTCTTTTCGCAAAAGTCCAGTCAAGGATTATTTTTATGGGCACGTGTAGTTCGATAATTGAAAGAAAAGGAACGAGCGAGAGTCGGGGTTCAATTGCCCAAAAGTTTCATTCAAACGCGTCATTCCGCGAATCGCGGAATGGCTGGGTGAACGGAACAAAAGATAAAGGTGTACGATGCCAGAGCGAGTGTGCTACATCCATTAAGATAAATATTGACGAAAGACTACCGCAGTCTCTCAGACAATTAGAGATCATTAAGATATTTATATCGTGTAGCAGACGGCTATATATTTCCTTGAATTCTTTCCTAATTGAATAGAGTGAAATCGTGCTGAACTGAATAACCGCAAAAATGCAGGTTGCCTTTTACGTAATCCCAGATTATGTTATCACGAGTGAATTCGTTAATATTGTAGAGTGCATTTATATTACCATCGCGTGATGTGCCCGGGTAAAAGGGTAGCTGGATCGTGTAGGCGCGATTCTCTTATATAACCTCGTGATTTTGTTTAATGAAGCAACGCTTCTAGTTTGTGGTATTGTGTGCATTTTAATCGTATGAAGCGTGGTGAAACCGATAGGCAACGAAACGCTTTTCTCCAAATGACGCGAGATTGCTCCTTATCTGTTACAGACGTGGTAAATGGTAGAATGGACAATTGTGGCGGCGGCCAGCGCCTACCTCCGGACGGGGACGAATTTCCGGCATCCTATCAAGAGTTCAAAACCTCGTCCCAGTACCAGTTCGTAACGTCGAGGAGCACAGCGGTGAAGGCCGGCGACCGATTGACGTGCGACGAAGAGAAGCCGTTGCTGTGTCCAGAGGGAGCGAAGACCCCCTGTGAGGAGA
The DNA here is from genome assembly GCA_022817245.1 of Nixonia krombeini. Lineage (NCBI taxonomy): Eukaryota > Metazoa > Arthropoda > Insecta > Hymenoptera > Scelionidae > Nixonia > Nixonia krombeini. The sequence continues at coordinate 5,359 of JABFPT010001496.1, read as the reverse complement.
GACCTGAATCCCTGAATCAAACCCAGAAGACACCGGATACTGGCAGACTTGAGAGGCAATGTACGGTGGATCCGAAGCCGTCGAATGCGGAGACGAGCAAAAGCTGTCCGACACATCTGAAAAAGAGTAACGTTGAAGTCATGATTACGAAAAAAATTGAAATATCCGACTGCTACCCCAAAGGGGTTCAGTCAGAAGTGGCGGATTCTTTCGCCAAAGATTTTGGTGAGGGTTCGCCTCCCCCGTTGCCGCTGAGTAGGCCCCCGATGATCGATCATTCACTGGACAATCACCAATCACAGGCTCGCAAATATTCTTTAAACGGTGATTCGCGAAGGCAAGACGACAAATCGGAGCGATCGGTAAGGGACAAGATTGCCATGTTCTCGTCGCAGGGTAGCCTAGAAGTGCCTTTATTTCCCCTGAGCAATACCAGGGAAAGGATGTCGAAGCACAAATCTTCCGAAGACGTTTTCATAGAGGAGAAAAGGACTAATTCCTATGATCTGGCAAACCAGCAGAACCAGGCCAGTAAACGCAA
>JABFPT010001490.1:0-14420 GCA_022817245.1 Nixonia krombeini | reverse complement strand
GAGAAAATGCTGCTTTCAGGCATAATGACAGTTTTGTAGCGAATGAGGTTCACGGGATGGAAACGACTGCATGCCTTATAATAGTTATAGAAATGTGTATTTCTCAGCGGTGTGCATTGGGTTTTGAAAGTTTTACAGGAACGGGCGGAGAATAAATAATTTTATCGAATGACCGAGCAACTTTCGTGGCGAATTGCGCAATTCGCGCGAGACTTTTGAACGCGTACGTGTGAAGCAGCGAAAATGTGAGAAAAAATGACAGCAACAGGTTTGATCGTTTGATTGTCTCAACGTTATCGGCAACTACGGCATTAAGTCGGCGAGATAAGATGTTACTTTCGCCGCGAATCCAGCTTTATGGGATTCGACGTACGGCAGTAGTTTTCCAACGGACGTGGCCCCGCGAAAAAGTTGTATTAGTGTAAACTGTATTAATTTCGATCGTTTGCTCAAACGCTTATGCATATTAGTGGAAAGTTGTCCTTAAGAATACGACCCACTGAAACGATCGTTACGTATGTAACGGTTGTCAAATGACAAGCGTGTACTTTTCTATTACGTAGTAGTAGTAGTAATAGTGCAGACGAAAAGCAAGGTTAGCTTTTTTGCTCAGGGATTTCTCGTTCAGCTTTTTTCAGCTCTTTTCAGCTCTTTTCAGCTTGTGATTTCCGCGGTCGAATGCGCAACTAAAGACACAAGTGAATTACCGTGTGGTAAATTGCAAGCGCGAAAGTAAAGTGAATGATGAATTGAAATTGACCAGATGGCAATGTCTCGAGAGCGCTAAAAAAACAAATATTGATGTAAGGCAATGCGCATCTCGAGGAAGTGAATTTTCAATCGCAAACTATAGAGACGGACAAACCGTTACGAGAAAAGTAAATATCTGTGGAATGGACGAAGCATCAGTCGCGCAGCGAGGTGAAACAAAGGAAAGCGGTTGGGGAAAGGGTATTGAAAAATTAGGCTCTTTCTGTAGATTCCCACCGTTTGAAAGTAGGAATTGGAAGCGGTTGGCGTCAACGTGCAGGTCGGATCCTTCACAACTCCATTTTCCTTGACGCAACAGGCTTCAGGAACGACTTTCCCCGAGGCTGTCCACTTTGAGCTTTGGTTGAAGTCCTTGTAATTTTCCACGCCGCAACAATGAAGCTGAAAATAATGAATCGTTAGACGCTTATGAATTGACGAATGGCGAAGATGCGCGTAATAACCTGTTGTTTCTCTTCATTAAGAAAGTAATGCGGAATGAGGAAAATAGTTACGGTTTGAGGAAAAAAGCTTGAGAAACCGCAATGAATTTGTTGCGCGATTGACATGTTCGTAAAAGCGGTTTGTCCTGAAACCGGCACAAGAGGAAGAACAAAACGGTTGGTAGAAAAACAACAAGATATATTCCGAGAGATGAATTTTGTTACCATTTCCGCTGTTATAATTAAAGTAGTATACCTGAGTCATTATTCCATCCCACGTTGTCGTCACAGCCTCGGCTTTGTCTATACTGGGATCGTAGTATTGTTGAATGGTCGACTTTAAGAATTTCTGCATTTCCTTTTCAGTCTAAAAGTAATTGTTTGTACCGTTAGAAACTTTCTCGATTGAGTCATTGTCGAAGCGGACTGCCGGCTGATTGAAAATGGTATTGAAAATGGTATTGAAAATGGTATTGAAAATGGCATTGAAAATGGCATAGAAAATGGTACAGAATACTCGATTGAAATAACATCTGCCAATACACTTACGTCTCCTTTGAGCCCAAACGCGAGACCGGCGGCAACGCATTGCAGAATCAGGACCAGCAGTATCAGGACGCCGTACTAAAAATGCGAAAAATTTCATCGGTGAAACGCCGGTGTGAATAGCAGCGACGACAGTCGACAGAAGCAGACTCGATCAGTTGCTCGAAACGAGGCTGGAAGCGCGTAGACGAATGCGCCGAGCACGCACACAGAAAGATAAACTTACCACGCAGAGTAAACACCTTGACTCGAACATCGCCCCGCAGTAGCCGAGGAAGCTGACGATGAACGTGAGAGCCCCGGCGACGATCAGGATGTAGGCGACCATTTTGATCACATCGGCGTCAGTCTTTGTCTGCGATAAAAGAAGAGAGAAAGAGAAAAGGGGTAGCGATTAGTGAATAACGTTGCAACTGACTCGTGGCATCTTTTGTTGAGAAAGTGGAGGTTGGCAGTCAAAGCGGTGGCCTTTTTAATTAATCGGGCACTACTTGGGAGACGCCGAGGAGCGGATCGCGTTGCGCAGCGGATGCCACGAGAGCGCACAGTTGCATTTGCAACGATTGCGCATCGAAGCACGACAAATCTGAAGGAGGACGAAGAAACAGGTGTGTCGAGTTGTTACACAGTTATCGGCGAGCTATCGTGATGCTGCACTTTGGTACACGCGTTTCGCGGTTCGGCCGCGTTCGTGCCCGACCCGACCCGACCCGACCCCACCTGATCCGATCCGATCCGATCCAAACGCCGCGGACAGCCGTGGACCGTGTTTCCCTACTCGCCTTTGTTGCGACTCTGACTCGCACTCATCAGTCCGTTCACATCTTATACAGCGCCAACTGCAAACTGTCAACAAACTGACAACTCGCTCCAGTCGCGCTGCGCAACGTTTCCAACGGGTCATTGAAATTCGTCTCAATTCCGTGGTCGAAGCCGTCGGCTTTCCGAGCGACGCGGGCAAATCCGGACGGGAAAAGTGCGTCTCGAGTGTTGACAGCCACATGCGGATGACAGTTAGCTGGGAGCGTCCCCTTATCGGCCGGCGTATCCCCTTCCCCCTCATTTGCGACCTTTCCTTCGGGGAGGAGTAATCCTGGTCCTACATCCACCGTCGGCGGTTCATTATTGCCGAAGCTTGAAACGCCGCACCGTGCATAATCAGCCATTCGCGCCGTTTACACCCAGCAAAAGCGACGATCGACCGAAACGGCGAATCGAAAGCGCAACTTTTACTTTCGACGTCACGCCGTCGTGGTGATCGCGGTCGACCAAGACGCGCTCCGCTTTGAAATTAATAATTAATTTATTCGTGTCCCCGGAATCGCGGTAGTTCGATGCGAAGGTACTCGTCGGCACTCGGCGCGGAACACGGAACAGAACGCGCGTTGCGCGTTGCGCGTTGCGCATTCCGCGTACGCCAACCGGCTCGACAATACGACGACTGGTCGTCTTCCGTGGAGCAGCGCGGTAACGATGTTTTGCGGCGAATCGCCGTCACGCTTCGGTTACTCTCGCTTTCGCAAGTGATCGCAGTTTCGGTATTTCGCCGGCGATGTATCTTCGCAAGAAACGCACGGATGTTGTTTTGCCAGGCACCAAAGTAACGCCAAACGACAACGCTTCGACAAGTTAGTTACGGCGGAAACTAAGGGAGCCGGACGAACTCACGGGCGAAAGTACGTCGTATATTGTTGTTGTATATTCAGCCAGGACGCGCAGGCACGTTCGCGCCCGATATTGCACCGTGGGAATGGTTACTCGACAACTTGGTCGCCCATTACGCTGACAATTGTGTGCGCGTTTCCGCGCAATTCCGTTCATTCGCTGCGCTGTAACATGCGAATCAATCCGCGATTTATCCCGACTGCCGTCTGAATCCGATCTGCGTACGTAATCGTCGGACGGGCAAACATTTGTAACGGATCGGGAAACGAGGAAACGCCTTCTCAAGCTCGTTCGCTTCGTTGCTGTTGCAACCTCGTTTAAAGGAACGAAACGACCAAGAGAGGGAAACGTCACGTGTCGTCATCGTCGTCGGTTGATTATGCATATGTTAACTTTTGAACCTTGCGTTTCGCCGCGCGACAGCAATCTACCGTGGAAGAATAATGGGATCATCCCACGCATCGCTCTCGTGGGATAACCAATCATCTCATCAGCGGCGAAGTACCGATAATTACGTCGCCCCTCTCTCATATTCGTAACTTTGTCTCCCGTACTGCTGCCACTGCTGCTGCCGCCAACCCTGCATTGACGACAATATCCTCCTACCCTCCCCTACCCCTGCCCATACCTCCTTCCGCTTGCTCATGTCACGACAACGACGACACGTTTATAGTAATACGTATACAATGCTCACAGGGAAATAAAAAGAGCTCGACGTACGTGTCTCTGTCAACCACTTCGGTACGGCGATCATCACCGGCCGCGAAACCGCATTGCCCACAGCCGGCACCCGTATTCCGCACGATATTTCGTGCTGTGTATTGACGACGAATCCGGTCTGACTCTCGTACGTTTTACGCACTACAACTGCGGAGATGAAGCAAACGTTCTTGGCTGTCGGCTAAAGCCGACGCTCGTACCGAAGTGGTAGACGCGAATTACCGAAAATACTGAAGTAATGAATGACGATGTCTACAAAACTGACGACCATGACGATGGTGGGTACCATGGATGCCTACGCGATGCAGGCAACGACAACGATGACAATAATCACGACGAGATGAGGACGATGTGACACGTACGATGTGGCACACGATCGCAATAACAATTGTGATGCAAGAGCGGACGAAAGGACGACGCCAAGGTCTCACCTGGCCACAGAACGATTCGAGCGAGTAACGCTTTTCAGGGCACTGTCGTAGTTGTACGGTGCCGCGGAATGTTGACGCATGGAGACATCAATGGGAAAGCAAGTAATCAGCTGCGAAGAAACAGAAACGAGGAGACGAGGCGAGGCGAGGCGAGGCGAGGCCGAGCATTCGATGTCGGATGCGGGTCACGCAGCGTGTCGTTTGTCCCGAATTTTTTCACCGTGCTGAAATGTTTTCCCACCCGACGAGGCGGAAGCCACGCCCGCGCAGTGCACGCTCACCCGAATTGCAAATTGCGTCGACGCCGCAAACGATACCGTTTCGCGGTCTATCGCAATTCAAGCCGCGTAGCAGCGGCTTCGCCACTTTACGTCCCATCTCGTGGGTCAGAGGTCTTGATCGCGGCGGTCACTCGCATCGTATCGCATCGCGCGACGCCAACGCGTCCACGTTGGCGGTGTTCGTCGTTCAACTGGAAATCACGTTCGATAATCGCGGGAAAATCGTCGAACCGCCCTCTTAATCGACGTTTCGGAGAAATCACTCGCGTTGGCAGGAGCGAACGACGACTGCCCGTTTCGAAAGTTGACGAGAAAAACGAGGGAAACGACGGAAGTGAGCGGACCAATATCGGTGAATCACGTTGCCGGTGTTGTTCGGCGCCAATGGTCGCCGCGAGAACGCATTTCCTTACACAAACAATTCAGGGTACCGATCTCGACCGTCCTTCTCCTCAGTCCGCACACACGGAACAATTTCATTGTTGCACGTGACTCTTTTCGAAAACAAATACCGGAGAAAGCTGATGTCCTCTGCGGCGTCGAACAAACGAAACAGTTTTTCTCCGAAGTTGTTTTGAACGTAAAAAACTTGATGTCGTTCGCAAACGGCTGTCTTTGACGCTCTCCCTCTTCTTTCTCCCTCCTTCCTCCACTCTACCTCTGTCTTTTCAATGTTCAACTGAATCGTAACGCTTCGCGGAATCTAAATATGCAAGAATTAGAATGAAGAGAGAACGAATGGATGGCGGTAAAGTACGAACAACGCTTTAAACGTTTGCGAAAGACGAGAACAACTTTGCGAAAGTAGGAACGAGGTTGGATTTGAAGAAAAGCGCCGGGTAGGGTTTGCATTTGCAATCTGGAACGTGCTAATTAGACTCACTCTCAACTTCTCGGCTACGCGTTTCTAGGAATAGCTAACAACGAGCGTGCAACGCACTCAGTGCACACTCGTGCTGTTTACTTTGCACCGACACCACACCGTTGTCCGTCCGTTCTTCCTCACCGGGAAGAACATTTTCGTACGCAGTTCCTAAAAAACACATGTTCCTTTATTTTTACGCGATTACGCGTAAACCATGAAAGTGTTAATCTGTAGAGAAGGAGCGTACGTACCACGATCGAAAGGGAAAGATCGACCATAAACAATGTCTCGTGTTCAGCGCGTTCGACTGGTCGAGCTTTCGCCTCGTGCCAAACCTCTCTCTCCCTCTCTACCCCCTCCCTCCACCTGTATTTTACCAATATACACGCGTACAGAACGCCGTTGCTTTGCGATTACACGTAACTGAAATTAACCAAATTCGGCTCGCTACCGGAAACTTTGTTGCAAACGAAACACCGGCATACATTTTTCCGTCTCTTTTTACGCATAGTAAAACGACAATCACGCGCTACATCGATGACTGCTTTGAAAGCAGCTTAGTACTGCCAAGTACTGGCATCAGCTGCAGTGTCAAACAGCGAAGCAAACGTCATAAGGCATATAACAAAGCGCGTATAAAACGCGATGGGGCGAGTACTGAAGGGCACAAAAAGCATGTGCAATACATATGCGTAATACGTAATTTGCATGTCTTTTCAGTTGCGAATAACGTGCCCGTTGTTACGTACAAAAGGAGCTTGCGCGCGCGGGCAACTTTTACGGCAGGATTAATATCGGAAAGAAAGCGAAGCTCTCTCGTCTCGAAGGAGAGAACCGGAAGGGAGTACAGTTACGCAAGGTGTGCGTCGTTGGTTGCAAGGTTGCATCACGACCGAACCTCCTGCGTTTCTCGCCGTGTTCGCTTCGCGCGCATCTACGCAACGAACAACAAAACACGTTTCGCGCGTTCGAGTGACAACGCGGTGCTCGCCGATGCGACCGGCGACCGGCGACCGGCGACCGCCGCACGCGATTACTTTCGTTGCCACGGGAAATGGCAAAAATAACCATTATCCGTACGGGTAGGCATTAATCTTTCATCAAACGATTGCACGAAGTGGCAATGCTGTTCAAGGGAAATACGAGCGCTGTTCAATTTCCAGTATTTTTCACTGCCGTAACGCAACAAAATGCCTTCCCACAGCTCCCGTTTATCCTCTGTCCTACATCAGCAGTCTTTTTGCCTTTTCCTCTTTCTCTCCTCTTCCTTATTTCTGCATATTGCTTCAAACGGATGCAAATAGTTATTCTCGAAGTACTACTTTTGGATGTTTTTCAATTATGCACTTTCAACTATGCAGTAGGTGAATCAATAAGATTGGACAAATAGATATCTTTTGCATGCTTTACACCTACCAAAATGTCCGTCTCGTCGACTTTACTGATGAGGTTGGTGAACGAATTTCTGTCGGCGACTAACCAAATGCCAACGGCCAACGCTGCGCCACCAGCGATCTGAAATTTAGCGACATCTATGTACTACTTAACGGTGGTTATCGTTTACAAGCGACGGCGGCGGCGGCGTCGGAGATGCTTCAGTTACTTGCACACATTTATTACTATTGCTTTGATAATTTGAATTTTACATTCGTTGTTGGCAAAATGTTCACTTCAAATAAAGAAATTGTTCATTACGACTTGCATGTTATGTTACACGTTTCTTGTCCATGCAATGATAAACAACTTGATTATGCTATAAACAAAGTAGTCTAGTTTTTGCAACAGCTTTAATGCAGCGTGTCAAAAAATTGCTCCTTGTGAATAAAATGTACATTTTCGTTATATAAAATAAAAAAAAATTCCGACTTTACTTACTATTTATTACATAATATATTCCGACGCCCTTATCTTCGCCATTCCCGATACTGGCAATACTAAACGAGTGCGATACTTACGAAAAAAACAAAATTGAAGAAGCAGAGGAAATATTTGGCACATTGCGACACACAGCCCATCTTGGATGATTACGCTATCTTTCAAACACTACCTGAAACAAGAGATGTAAATATTTGAATAAGGTCTTCCGTACAGCAAACCGGTTAATTATTCATAATCGAGTAATCGTTAACCGACGATGGCAACGTCGATCGCAGCGATGATCGCAACTATGATCGCAACTATGATTACACTTGGCCTTAAGCCGGGGAAGGCGCAAAAGATCACATCAGTATCGTCGATCCGATGCGAATGTGGCGGAACTGAGTGAGTCATCATGCCCCGACGGGGCCCGTACGCTGACGCGCTTCTGTTCGCGTTATACCGTGACACGCGAGGTAACAGATAAAACGGAAATGCGTACAGAGTGGACAAGAGAGTTGCGACGACCGCATCATGTGCGGCGGTCGACGATCGACGGTCGCGCTGTCACGAATGGAAAAAGTGTGCATAACCGTAAAAGGTGGCAGAAAAGGCAGTCTACTTCGCGCGTGGCGAAGCGAACGAGAAGGAGAACCCGAAGATCGAAGGGTGCGGCGGTAATAAGCAATCCTCGCGCATGGACATGCGACAACTGCAAGCGCCCCGCGAATGTACGCGCGCGCGAGTACACCTGTGTGCGTAGGAGTGTCGGTCGCGTGGCGCGCGTTCGCGCGAGCCTCGAGGTCGCTTCCCAGGGAATACGACGCACCGCGATTGTTTCATCGTGTTCGTCATTAGCACAGCAGTTTCATCGGTATTAGTAGTAGTATTCGATGCAAAACGCGCCGCGACGAGATTTGTCGCGTTGCGTAACGCAACGCTCGTTGGATCATCTCTCGCGTGAGAACGCGAACGAGCTACTACGTCGCAATTGTCTCGCGTCATCTTCCCATTGGTCAGCGTAACGCGAAGCGTCAGCGAGCTGGGCAAGCCCGCGGAATCGACGGCTCCTCGTTACTTTGCAGGCAACGGAACCGTCGTGGAACAAAGAATGAATTAGGAAAATTTGATCGGAGTGCAGCGTCTTCCCGGCCGCTCGACCCAGAATCGCCGACGAGCATCTGGTGCACGGCGGTGGCGCGCCGCCCCCGCCGGGATTTCTTTCCTTCTCGCCGCTGCCGCCGGATCGAACGAGCGACCCGCGTTCAAATATTCCGCGCCGCGGACTCGCGCGCGCATCTCCCCGCGCGTCTTTCTCGCGGCGGTGCGGGAGACGGCGCTAGTTCGCTACGGCTCGCCCGCCGAATTGGGTCGCGCAGGCCGCTGACCCGATTCCGTGGCCTATCCACCAATCACGGCCACTCGTTACCGTTCGTTACCGCTCGTTACCGCTCGTTTTTTCTGGCCAGTCTGGCACACGTTCATTCCGAGAAGTCGATCAAAATGCGAGTCGTTTCGTTACTTTCATTTTACTGCCACGGATGAGTCGAGGAACCTCCGCGTTGTACCTCGCATTATAGCCGTCCGCCAGGTGAAAAAGCAATTACATTTTTCTTTGCATATGCACGAAACAAACTTTGTTTACTTTAACTACTCTTGCGCCATAGATTAACCGGCGCGAGTAACAGCAGCAACCTCTACGGACAATAGACACTTCAATTCAATGCGAGCGGAAACAAAGGAGCAGTCGCCAGTTGCAAGCAAACGTCGAAGCAAATGTAAAATTGCGTGCCGGATTACAGTGCAAATGTGCAATTTATTAAGTTTCAGTAAAATGACTCAAGCTGAAAACCAGTTTTCCGTTTCAATCACCGATTCCGGTTATATCATACCTGCTTATTATCACCACCAGCATCGAATTGCGCAACTCTCAAATCTGTTGCACAAAACTTCATTTTATCGTATCTCGGATTTATCATGTCGCGTAAGAAATTTACGATGCTGTAACTTGAATCGCGAGCTTCTCGACGCTTCACGTACCGGCTCGTGTCGAAATGTAAAAAAAAGTCTACATAATTTTAAATTTAATTAACATTATAATCGTGCCGTGGCTTTCTTGTACCACGTCAAGATCATTCCACATTTTAAGAGACATCAATCACGATAAATGACATTCGCCGTTAAAAACATATTTAAATACCAATAGAATGAATAGCAAAGGAATGTTGAAATAACACTCTGAATTTAATTAAAATTTAAATTTCAATTGAAAAACTCGGTTTGGATCGAGCACACTTACGCCATCGCAATCGTTTTCTTTCCGATCGAGTATTTTGTCAACAAATGTAATGCTCATAAATTGAAATCAACAAACTGTCTGCAAATCCCATTCAAATGCATCTGTTCGCTTTCGGCAGACACATCCATCTTTTGTATCACATTCCGTAAGTACATTTTGCTAAATACTCAATGCGGCTTTCTTGATACGTGATAGAAACGTTGTACCAAAGAAGTTGTACTGAAAATGGAAAATTCGAAATAATCGGACAAGTTTGAAAAACGCCTTCGAAATACAAATTTCAATCTCAATTAGTCCATCCGAGGAAGTAGGCTAGAGGAGAAGAAAAAGCGGTGGTGAGCGGTTCCCAGGTCAGTCCTACATGAATCAGCAGCAGCCTCTGTCTTCCGCAAAAGTAACTGCTCCGCCTGCTCCAGTTCGTTGGGCGCGTTTCGCACATCTATACCGCGGAGACGCGGTGAGAAAGAAACGTTTCGTCATCTCCGTGGAATCGACGGCGTTTAAGGCCAAAACCACTCGCGCGACGAGAAAAACGCCTTGCGCCGTTAAAGGGGAGCTGCTTGGTCCACTGTACCCGATAAATAATCGAGGAGCGACATCCTTTCCGACTCTCCGGATGACAAGAAATCCGATTAAGAGTGTACAGCCGTGCAAGTATTCGTAGAAAGCATCTTCGCAAAACTGCTATCGCTGCTTCGTCGCTTCTCTTCTTTCCTTTCTAGGGGAAGAGAAGCTCGTTTAATTTTAAGTGTTGATGCAATTTCGACGTCGGGTTGAGAATCACTGCTGGCCTCAATGTCAACGCTTGTTCGCAGTCATGCAAATACAAATGAACGTTGCAGCGTGCAATTGCAATAAACGAAGGCATGATGTAAACTCGCGTTGCCGGGGAAATAAATAACTACTCCAAAGCCGTACATTTTTCGCACGATATTCTTCAATCAACAAATGCTCTTCGTTCCTCCTTCGTCGCTGCTCGTCATGCCCCTTGAGTGCTTTTCGGAAAATGACGAAACTCGATATTTGACGCCGCACACGCTTGACTGCCGCTGCAAACAACAAACCGTGCGCGACTTTATCACAGAGTCGGGTAGGAATGGCAGCACTGCCCTTCGATCGGTTGTCCAGAGACAAAACACGCAACAAGTCGAACGATGAGAGGCGACGGATGTTCCGGCGATACGCCGACGAGACATCATTTCCACGTTCAGTTGTCTGTATTAATTCGCGATACTCGGATCGGTCGATTATCAAGCGAACCGGGATTCTGGTCTACTTGATTACGAGTAGCTCACTCGAACAGAGGGAGAGAGAGAGAGAGCGTGTTAAAGGGAGAACAGAGAACACAAAGATAGAAACGGACCACCGGTAGAAGTCATATTCAGTTATCCGACATGACGCAGCAGATCGTTCGATTATCGATGCGAAAGTTGGACAAAATTTGAGTCGACCGAATATCGGTGCACTCTGAATTCGTCGCTTATCGAGGAAAATTAAACCGTCAAATCCGCTCGATTGTCGGCGAATGTTCGCAACGTACGTATTTGATCGTGTACGTAATTGACACGTGCCTTTCCGGCCTTCACAACTCCTCCGGGCGAAAAGTGGACTTTCATTTTTTATTCCCGAGGCTCGTAAAATTCGCATCAATTTCTCCGAGTTTTCTCCGCACTTTCCATCGTTGCCAGAGACACGAGCAACTTGGAGGAAAATTGTATAAACCGCACGTACGCTCGCTACTTTCGACGCGTAATGCATTATTATTACTATGAAATCCGGCCGATTTTTGCGCTACCGGTTCGGATAGAACGTAAGCAGGAACGTGAAATGCAAACGCGGCGTTGCGCAAGAAAAACTGGATCGGCGATCGAACGGCAGCGGTGAATAGCCGCGTCGCCACATTTGCCATTTCGGCGTTTAGACGTTTAGACTTTCAGGCATTCGGGTGACGTAAAGGTGCTTGAGCGTTTCGGCGTTTAGCCGCGTGCGAGCGGAAGTGCGCAAATGAGCCGCCGCACTAACAGAAGTGTTACGTGACGCCGATCGCGGCGCTCGCAACTGTGGTAGGTCAGTGCCGGCAGCAAGGAAGAATCTGACGGACGATTCGCGAACGCTCTCGGCATGGAATAACTCGTCACAAGCCCATTTCGACGCCCCATTCTCGACTGTCAATACTAATAAAATCATACCCTTTTTTGCTTGTCTCTAATTTGATGAAACATTCCATCCTCTCTCCACCTGTCATTATCTTTCGACTCTTATACGCGTGTGCGCATCTACTACTGTTCGTGTTAATTAATTAGACGCGCGCCTTTCGCTCCTGTGCCCTACTTAATGCTTTTATCCTGTTGTCGACAACAAACTAAACAACTGAAATACGTGAAAACAAAAGTTTTGTCCAAAGACTCGAGTGTCCGACTAGCAGAACAAATTGGTTTATTTACTTCTTGTGTTGCAAATTAGAGTATTCTCTGTGTCGGTAATTTAAAGTGTGCATCCTTTCGTTTTCCCGTTTTGATGAAATTATCAATACGTGTTGTCATTTTTTAAGTACGTAATACCTTTCCAGGATTGACAGTTGCGATAATGACAGAAAAACCGTTGGAAAGGTGGGGAGATATGCCGTTCTTTGTCTACTTACATACCGAATGAACGAACGTTACATGATAACGTTACATGATAACTTTTCATTAAAAAGAACTTGTCAAGATTAAAGCACCGTTTTACGGGTTAATTGCTTTTTTCAAGTGTGATAATGTTCACTGTGGAATTATGAAATACTAAAAACCTTCCTACCGTTCCCCCTACTGTACTACTATTACTACTGTACTACTTGGAAAGTAGGCATTCGATTTTCATTTGATAACAGAGTGAATCCGTGAGTTTACAAAGTGCGTGACGCGTGCATGGAATTCAACGCGGATTTACTGCTACATCTTCGTCTTATTGTGATCGGCCCATACTGTTCAAACTGACTGATAAACAGATAAAAATATTTGTATAACGTGTAACTCGATATTTCTACGTACACATTAACTTTTACGCATCGGTAATAATTAAAGGCGTTCGAGAACATGCATTTTTGGGGCGTTACGAATACAATACTATTGTATACCTGTACAGTGGTACTGTACATTTGCCGTACACTACTAAACTGAGAACAAATAATTTATATACAATTTATATACACGTATCGAGAGAAAAGGTATAATTACTCATAATTTTAACTGTAAGAATTTTATTCGACAGTTCCATCGAAAAGGTCGGTTGGTTCAATTCTTATCAGAAAAAATGAACAGTAAAGATAGTTTTAGATAATAAAGAGTAAGAATTGGTCAAATGTAAAGTTACGTATACATTTTCGAGTATTCTGGCAATAAAACAATTAGTTTATTTGTAGAAGAAACGAATCGCTTAACTTTATCGCATTTTTGACGAGAGAGCGTACAGTTACAAGTTATAACGATGTCAATATGTATAATAATATCGGTAACTGATACCAATCGGTTTTACTTATTCATTTTATCTTACTAATATTGTTCACAAAATTTCACTGCTTTTTCCTTCTAACTGACTCGCCTTTATAAATGAGTACAGTCATACCGAATATGTGTTCGAATGAAGTACTACAAGAAAATACATTTCTCAACAGACGGTAGAGTATATATTACATCGATTCTTGCAATTGTCAGTGATCATTACGGAGCGCAGGTTACATCGAATACGTTACATATTTATATTATCATTATTTTGATAAGCAGTCACGTGGGTACACGTGTGTGTGTAGGCACAAGTATTATGCATTAGATATTACATTTCGTATTAGCTGCGTGCAATGGTATACTACGTGTTCGGAGTTGAGTAGGTGATGTTTACCAACCAATACCCAACACTAGATTGCACAGTCTACATCGTGTACTATTAGGTCATTAAGTACGAGATGTCCTAAATTGCTTAAAGCATCAAGTTCGGTACTCGATGTCTCCGGTATTTCACTTCGACCGTCCATTGTTTTTTTGCACTGAGAAGGGGTAGTCCGCCATCTGGCTTTCGGACGCACTCTTCTGTTGTTGATAGTCTACCGTACTAGTCTATCGTGGAGGTTAAGGTTAAATATTGTAAGCCCTGGATTGGTGAAAGATGGAACTAGTGCAGCGCACTAGTCATCCACCTGAGAGCGAGGTGGATGACGATCAACTGGAAGCTGCAGTGGAAGCGAATCCATCTGAAACGACGCGTGAATTGGCAGCAAGGTTTGGAGTTACCATTCCGACAGTATTAAGCCATTGTAAGAGTAAACAAAGAAGCCGTATAGGTAGGTGGGCTCCGCGTAAGTTGAGCGAGCGTCGGCAAAGGAACCGCTTCGAGTCTTGCTATTTATATTTCCTTAGTGTCACGACTAATAAGCGATTCATTTTTGCACCGAAAACCATTCGGTTACGTACGATGGAAAGTGGATACTGTTCGAGAATCGCAAGCGTTCGGCACAATGGTTGGACAAAGATGAAGCGCCAAAACGTACCCCAGTGCCGAGTACACGCCAAAGGAAACTAATGGCGTCTG
>JABFPT010001489.1:10888-23616 GCA_022817245.1 Nixonia krombeini | reverse complement strand
AATCCATGTGATCTGCCTTTGTTATAAATATGTATTTATTACGAAGCAAAGTATTTGTAAAATTCTGTACTCAAAGTGAGGTGTATTAAAAGTGTACGCAAATACATGAGTATCTCAAGCAGTATGAATAGAAATGGAAGTACTCGAGACTCAGGCGTATGGTTCGCACCTAATTAAATAAACTTTCTTTTTATTTTTCCGCACTACTGTGTCTGCCGGTCACAATACTAAAACGAGTTATATCACATTTTGGCAGGTATATCAGTAAATATGTTGAACGGAGACGTGTATATTTTGTAATTTATATTTATGTTATTTGTTACACAATGAATATAATTATTTTCAAAAATACATTCATTTTTATGGATGATTCCAACAACTGGTGATTTTTAGTGAATGAAAATTAATTTAATTATGTAACTGTGTAAAACATCCGTGTATTTTTTGACAAATGGTTTGTATAAATAAGTAGAAATTGATAGCAAATATGTTTAAACAGTGAGCATGACAATTTTCTATTGAACTGCTCTCGTTCTGTGCAAATGATAAAGATGAATAAAACAAATAAATCACGAAAAGTTTTGAATGCTTCAATTTTGTCTCCCTTTTCTTTAGTGTGAGTATTTGTTATACACTCACCTTCAGATAAAAAAAGAAAATAGTGAAAATATGTAGCTACATTTTAGTTTTTTTTTTCTTCGATTAATAGTTTTGAATGAACCTGTGCTAATTTAGCTCCAATAAATCGACTACAAATAGGGCAAGATACAGAATAGTGTTACTAAAGTGTAAAGAGACCTTTTTTAGAAGTTGCATTATTTTTCAACACTTTAACATATTCTGATAATTATGCGCTTCATAAAATCGTCATAATGTTAGTGATTAGTTATGTAGTTATGCATGACTTTTGTATTGCCATTGTAAGCGTAGTTAATATTCATTGTTATTTTTCTTTATAAGATGTAGTCTCTTGATAACATTTTTTTCACACTTCTGACCACTCTGCTTTTTGTATTAATCATAATTATATTGTAGAACAGCATCAGTATGTTATTTTCAATACGCCTTACAAGAGGTATCTAATAGACAAGAGAATGTCTATATCTTGAAAATTTTCCACAAATCATGTTTTTACATCTCGAAACTTCGATTGTATTTATTCATTCACTTATTTATTTATCATTATAATCACTTATAATCAAATTCCACTACCTCTCTTACATTACTCGAATTTACCACAAATCTATACTGAAAACCGAAATATAAGAAATACGTGCAATTACATAATACTATTTCTTTATGTATATTTTCTAAAAAAAAATATACAAAATAATCCACTAAATAAACATACACAAAATATAGATTCTTTCTTTCTAGGAACAACGTTTGTTATTGAAATTTACATTTAAGTAATTAATATTATTAACACCGGTGCGGAGACCAGTGTTTATCTGGAAAAAACTTGATTAACAAGTAGCTTGAAACTATTCCTTGGTTGATAAGCCACGGAGGATACGCGCTTGCACACGTGCGCTAAGTAGCGTATGTGCGCTGGTTTGCGCATGGCCAGTGGTTAACTGCATTTATATCTTACCATTCTCCATTATCATAATAAATTGAAAACAATACTTATAAGTATGGTTGGAACATAAAGATAATTTACTTTACAAATATGTATATACTTTATAAGTAAACAGATACATACTTTTCAATTACGATTGTCTACAATTATGTTGACGTTGTTTATCAGATGTTAATTTAATTATGTTCTTTTAGAAAGATATTTTTAGAGTTAGTAAAAAGAAGGAAAGTGACTAATCTACTCATAAAATATCGTACAAATAAATATTATATCACCCAATATTTGCAGTACATGCAGGATAACGGCAGTTAAGTATATATGTGTATACACATATAATTTACTAGCGTTGGAGAATACGTTGACTGAAACAATTTTAGTGAATTACTAAAAATTCTAATTATTTTTAACATTGCTAAAACACGTTTATTGTAGACGAATGTGATATTTCATAGCTTTTTAAAATGAAACATAATTACGGAACAAATTACAGTCGGAAAGTCAGCTTGATAAACTACGCAGCCTAGTATGCTTTATTATTATACACATGTGGAGTAAATATGGGGTTGATAATGTCGAAGAAATGCAATGTTTCCTTTTTACATGTTTTTATATCTTATTTGCGTAAAAAAAATTGCGCTACCACTTTTTTCACCTGATTTTGGTACTTTTTCACTTACCTGATTAGAATGGTCTAAGACTTTTCTTTTTCTACACAAATTTATGTTATAAATTAAAATGCAATTTAGTTATACTCATTTGAAATTTAAAATTCTCGCGGTCAACAATACTTTTTCGTAGAAAAGAAAGATGCAGTAAGATATCATTTGTTAGTGTCACGTACTTAAAGAAAGTATATTTTTTAGAAATGATTATTTGTTTTATATTTAAACACATGTAAAGCCGTTCTTTACCGATAACGTTTCATTATTTGAAACATGAATGGCAATAAAATGCTGTAAAATGGTAGCTTGTTGAAATGTACCTTTGAAAAATTACACTCTCTTGAAATGTTAGATTGCTCGCAGCATCGAGTCACTCATACACTCTAAGCTTACACTACCAACTCTGTTTCAGCTTTCATGGCCTCTTTCAGTGTAAGATTAGCGGTCGCTCTTCCGTACGACGTTCGCTCAGCGATGGCGTTTCAAGTCTTCTGCAATTGATTGTACAGCAAGTGTGTGGCAATACTCTGAGCATACTTTGTTTCTTTGAGGGGAACCCAAATGAAATTCGCCTACTCCTCAAACGCCACTACTCTCTCGTGTACAGTTAATTATATATGAACTCATTAGCCGTCCATCGACAGGATCTTGGCAGTTTGCAGCGAAATGTAGTAAAACCATTTTCAATTTTTAAATTCAATGAAACGCACATTCAAACATTACTATATCAATTTTGCTTTTGTGTTATAGCTTGGTTTAATTTTTCATTAGTGAATGTTGACAGTATCAATATTCACAGTTAGATTTTAAGCATGTAGAAATTAATTAGAATACTAAGAATACATTATCCGTTAAATGTAAACAAGTCATTCAATATACATAAGTATACTTACAAAAAGCATTATTGAGAATTGTATTAATACCTCATATTGCAATTTTCGTACAAAATTGGCCGTTCACGTTTCACATTACGCGGACGCCAGCGGATGTTATGAATACACCAAATTGTCATACACTTTGATAAAAATGTATGAAATGTATGGAAATTATAATGAAAACTTTGGATTGCGTTGGAGTCTATTCTTATGCATATTACAACTGTAATGTTACTGAAATGTCAAAACATTTCCTACTCCCTTTGTTCATGCAGCGTTGACAACATAATCCATTAACTTTTGATCTGCGAAATAGCTCTTTTCACAGACGCCAAGAGTGCGCGCGGTTTATCTCCATTAAGCCGATAGGAAAGTAGCTTCGCCCAGTTTTCGCTGTCCCTGCTTCCGCCGGTGCCGCTACCGTCACCACCGCTAACTTCCTCCTGGGTCACTTTCGTATTTTTACCTTTGCTTTTTCTCCTCCCCTCTCCTTACCATTTCATCATCGCGTTACTTGTGTCCCCTAGAAGAAAGAACTTTAAATTTGCTCTTTTAAGTGACATGCTTACCCAGATGACTTTCTAAGTGCATTTAAGGGTAAATGAAGGTTGTGTGCAGCAGTAACAGTATAAATGATACAGATATAGTATGACAGAAAAGTGAGTGAAATCTCCGGAAAATTTATCTAACGTGAAAAGTACCGAAAATGATGAAATGCAAAATATATAAATTAAAAATAATGTGTATGTATAAATCGTGGCAGCATGTAAATGATATTTGGATTATTTCTTGAATACTGACTGTTACAAAAAGTTGTCAAATGAATATATATGCTTATTATGCTATACTCATTGTTGTCTCCAACAGTTTATTTTTGTAGCAAAAATTTTGCCAGAAACTTTCTCACCATTAGAGTATTTTCTAATCAAATATAACAATGCGTAGCAATCCGAATGATACTTTTTATTACATTTTTGTTAGCAGTAAATACAGGATGACGAATACGATAACAAAACTCCATGATTCGTCAAAAAATTTTTGTGTCATTCAGAACCAGGCTAATTCTAAATTTATTATTCGATTTGGAGTTTCAAGCTTAAAATTTAATCCCTTGGATTTAATTATTGAGTTGTGCTGAAGTTATTATGTAACAATGTTGCTTTCGAAACGAATGTGTTCTATATTTTGTATGTTACATAAGTTCCGTAGTGATAATATCCTGTGCACATGTTGACATTGTTGTAATATGTTCACCGAAGAATATTATTTTAACATTACGAGCACTATTTTTTATCCTGAAAATAGATTGTGCTCGAGACCACTGTTTATTGTTTACATAAACTCAAGATTTGTATAAGGCACAATATGGAATATTCATAATGCATTGTCTTCGCAAGACTCAGCAATGAACAGTGGCTAATAACGTGTATACTGTGCAACGCTGGCATTTTTTTCAACAAAAATAAATATTGTTATAATATAAGATGAGGAAAAACGTAATTTTGCTGGATTTAATTAAATTACGATATCTCTATATTAATAACAATGTAATTACTTACCATTAAAAACGTGTAATTACTTTCCACTATAAACGTGTTTACATTGATTAATGAATATGGATTGTTATTACAATTTATCCTGTCAACTCCATATACTGTAATGACAAATGTCAGAAGATTATGGATACTGTGGTATAATAATTATTTCTATACATAATACTCAAAAAACCTTAAAAGTGTTACACAGCACTATTCTATATACATCTTTTTATTGAATCCTGGAAGTACGAACCTCGAATCGCGTAGGAGGAATATTAGAAATTCTGAAGTCCGCACGCATGCTGCTCAGCGTACCGCTACTATACGTGCAACGTCATTTAGCTGGTGTACGAAATTACGATACCATAGCTGAAAACGCATTCCACTTAATTTCTTTCCCTCTTTCTAACTTGTATTTTAAAGGGGAGCAAGAGAGGACCAAGATAGAAATTAGAAGGAGGATAAGAAAGAGGGGGGGGGAGAGAGAAAGAAGATGGAGGAAGGTAGAGGATAAGAGAGAATTCGGAAGAGCGTGAGAAGGAAAGAATCGAGGAGCGGCATGAATGGGCCGAGGTAAGCAAGTGTTATGTATCTCGGGCACAGTGCGCGCGCCTTCGAAAATCAAAATCAATGTAGTCTGCTCGCTCGTGTCCGACTCGCTCGGATTGCCCACGCCCTAGTCCCCCGTGATCCACGCGTTATGCGTTTTCAAGAGCCCAAGCGAAAAAAAACAACACCCTCTCATTGTTTTACATTCTCCTCCTAGGAGATCTACCTCCCCCTCTTTTTCAGTCGTCTTTCCGCTTCTCTTTCACTCTATCGCTCCATTCCATTTCGGTGTCTCCGCCCGGTTACTGTAACCCATACCCTCGCTGCCCTTTCAATCGCTTCGTGCGCTTTATCACTTTGCTCTTCCGGCCTGCCCGACACTCCTATTTCTCACGCGTGAGATGCTCAAGTGACATGGCAGGTGGGAAAAGAAGGAAGGCGTAGGAAGGATTATACACTCTGGGAAAACTCGATCATCGAAAAAGAGTGACCAGGAGTTGCGCGCGTCACAATAGAGGACGGATAAGTTCTTTTTCTTCCTATCGCTCTTTTCGTCCCTCTCTCTACCTTTCCCTTCCTTCTCTTTCTCCCTCCCCCTTCCTTCTCTCTCTTCATCTCTCCCTTTTGCTCCTGTAATCCCCTTGCGTCCACGCACCCCTTTTCGCTGCCTCCCTTCATCTCTCTCTCTCCCTCTCACCCTCTTCGCCTCTCACTTTCTCTCCTTCTTTCGACGAACGCTCTGCCGTGCGCAGGACACAGCCGATCTACTCGCTCGCTCAGCGCTGCTCGGCGCCGGTGATGCCCTGCCTCGCCCCAGTCTCGCATTCCGGGCACACGTGAGCGGGACCAGACTGCACATAAGCAGTCCTGTACGCGAGGCACGCTTTGAACAGCGCGTCTCACACAGCCAGCCGATGTAGAATGGTTGCGAGTGCATAGCCAGGGCTGCCGCCTTTCGCTATTCCCCGGGCGGTAGTCGTTTCTGCATGGTTGGACTCCGCATACGGCGTAGGAGATACAGAGGGTCCGGATGAGTTTGGGGATGGGGCTACACTAAGGCTGGCGGCCACTGCCATTGTCGGGGGACATAGAGAGGGTCGCTGCTACCGTCGGATCTTCGTGCCTCCCCTTTCTTGGAAATTCGGATGGGATTTCCGTCGAGGGGCGAGGGTGCGTACGCCACGTCGGCCAAGAGCAACGCTCCCTAATTTGGCGAGCACAGTGATCGCGGGCGCGGACGTTTGTTGTCTGCCTGCTGCTTATCCGACTATCTGCTGACAGATTGAGGTTAGTCGTCACAAATCGGTAGCACGCCCAGCGCAAGCGAGTCTTCTTTGCACGAGCATAGCTTTCGACGCGTGCGGGTCCACTCTGCTGTATTACGTGAGTGCAAATGTACCGTGCGCTTGCATGCATGGCCCTGTCAAGACAGGTTATTACGATTAACCGAACGAGTGTATTATTGGCAGTGCCTGGCGACGCGTTGCTCCTGCTGTGTTCAGTATTTTTATGGAGTGTACACGGTGGGTATTGTTGTAGGGCCGTTACTGAAGGGTCTGGTAGTGAGGCACGGTACTTCTTCGATTTCAAGGAAACAGTGTGGGTGGTCCTGTTATTTTCTCGGTTATGCATTCGTTTTGCATTGGTGGTGAAGTGTACAACTGCTCGTCTCGCGTTCTTTTCGCGTCGAAATCGAGTGTTCGCCGATACTTTTGTCGTGTCTTGTTTTCGTTGTTCTAATTTTCGTTTTGCCTGGGGATTTTTTGTAGATGGCTGCCTTCTTCAGTTCACCATTACTATTTGCGTATGTGAGATGCATGCTCATATGTATATATACATACACATACCATCAGGCTAAAGCGTATAATACATGGGTATTCATTTTTTTGACAAATTTTCAATTTGGGCATTTAGGTGCATCGTTATTCCTTATGTAAACCGAAGTATGCACATTTTGCTGTAGTACATAACGGCAACATTTATGGTTAGTTATCGTTTATTTTCAGGGAGTGTATTATCATCAGCATTGTTTATCGGTACATATCTGTCACTCGCGAGACATTGAAATTTTTGGAAGCACTGTGTATTGTTTATTGTTTCAGGGTATCTAGAGTTCTATCATTGAAGTCTTCAATAAATAATTTCTATTAAAAATAAGCAAACTGCTATGAATGACATTTGTATATTTCCATTAATTATAGTTATCGGGGAAATGCAAGATTGGGAGAGCGCGCATATGCACATGTGCCATAAATACACGCCGCTCCTAGTACAATAAACACGTCACATTGGTAAATTTTTTTGCCGTGTCAAAATAAAATGCCGTGCCAATTTTTCCGTGGCTCAAAGCGTAGGAAAATAGCTTACGGTTACAATAGTATCAATGCTCTTTCGCATTATTATATTATAACGGATTCCTGCTTTATTGCTTGCCAATTAAAGTTATTCCGTCAAGTATCACTGTTATCGTCGTTATTAAAAGTATTATGGCCAGTATACGAAATTAACAACATTTCACTATAGACTTACACTTTCTCGATCATGCCGGCAACAGAAAAATGCGTATTAATTGAATAAACATGTAGATCATTTATATCGTTAATTGATCCATGGATTTGAATGGAAATTGCTCGCGAATCGACGCGGAAGCACGCAACGAATGGCATTATTGAAAAAGACAAGTCTTCGTTCCTTGAAATGGATTTCTCGTTGATTTTGAATAGACCCGTATTCCCCTTCACTTTTTGTCTAGGAAGATGTATAGTTGTATGACGCGGACCAGACTAATGATATTTTCCCCGGGCAGTAGTACATATTGCATCAAGGTTGGCAGTAGTCATGATGTGTGTGCAGTCGTCCGCTGCGTGTATTGTAGTCGATGAAATGTTGTTGGCTGTTACTTACTGTTTCAGCCAATGTATAATTCTGCATGTAATTATTCATATTTCATCTTTTATATTACCCCTTCATTATTATATGGTCACTTTTCTTAATTACTATGCCATTCGCTGTCAATTTTATGTTAATTATTACTAGACATTAGGATAATCATGGAAATTACACGTCGTTAATTTGCAACAGAAAAAAATTATTTTATAATAATGTTTGTGTGTATTGTATAGAAAGTTGTATTAAAAATAATAATTTCGGATGTCGAGTGTGTATATTTTTATTAAAATATTTATAGTATATTTGTATTTTATTAGTATATTAATAAGCATACATTTATGTTAACATAAGCATGTTAATAATTATCGATAGTACCGTTTGTTCATTATTACCTATAGAATCCCATTTTGACAGTGATGCAGGGAGAAAGCAATTACTTTATCAGTGAAAAAACTTGCCTACGCCAATTTGTAACAGTACCGCATAGCTTTGTTATCTTGGCAAACTATTTGCTGCAACTGCAAAATGTCTTGCTTTGAAAATAATAGTTCCATTATTGCAGCAACAATTCTCATTGTCAGAATATTGAGAATGTTTTTGTCGGAACTGTGGATTCTTGTTTTCATGAAATATTATCACTTTCACAAAGCTTTCTGTACTAGAGTGAGACTGTAACTTCAGCGTGACAGTCGTATATTTGCTTTTAATCGACTTTATATTTTTTAAACCGCGTTCTAATTAGGTTATGTAAATGCATATTTTTTCCTCTCGGCAAATGTCCGTGACAAAAGTGCATCGCTCTCTTGAATGCTCTATATCAATAAAACGTACCCGTACGGAGTTGGTATATAGTTCAATTAACGCCCAACATAACGGATTGTTGGCACAATGTTGTTTCGCATTCATATACATGTGCATGGGAACGAGGAGGTTTGTAATTTTTGCAAATGTGGGTAATTTCCAAGCGAAAAATGATAACGCTCAGTAATAGTGATTAAATATATTTAATTTATGCGAAAACGCATAAACAAAAGGATGTGCACGTTCACATTACGCATAAAGTTAAATTTACAGTTCGTAAATTTTGGATTATAGATTTCATTACAAGTCATTGCAACTGTCACAGTTCAAGTTACGGAGGAACTATTTGAATGCTATAAAGACAATGGCAATCATATATAACAATCTTATACACCATTTGTTTACAGGAATACGTTAAGGAAAGTATTTGCAAGTTCTCGAATTGTTGTATAATTTACTCGAGACGGTATATCACGTGAAATAATAATTCACTATGTAGCATAATGCAGAACTACGTAATATGTGTCAAGTACATTTTTACAGTCAAACGATGCCAGACAAGTAGGCTGAATTCCTTCATCAATAAAGTTATAAATGTAGAATTTCCAGTGGAAATTACACAGGCGGAAATCGCACACAATTCAACTAAAGTTGCTAACCGAGTAACGCACTTAGGGAACAATTTCCGGTTTAAAAAGCGCTATCCTCCGTCTTTCCTATAAACGGAATTTGATCTGCTGTTGAGTCGAGATTGATTAATCCTTATCTCGATATGCTTCTCTTTATCTCAATATTTATGGCTATTACATACGACCTTTTTCTATGTTTTATTTAAAATTTAATTTTTACTTTTACTAAACATCAGAACTCATATTCGAGCAACCGTTTTAGATTCATAAGCCGAAAAAACAACCTGATGGATATTGTAATTTGATAGAACTTGGGGAGTTGTCAAGTAAAAGTTGTTAAAACCAAATAGACAGATAATTAGCCAATGTGATAGTTTTTAATGTGTTTTAATACATCGAAGTAGCAAGATGTTAAGTAATAATCGATAACGATAAGATGAAATTTCGATATCGTTACGTGCGAGGAGGAGTATTCTGTTTTGTGTTACTAGTTATACATGAGTAGTTGAATGATTTAAGAATTGAGAGTTACAATTATTAAAAATAATGTTGATATTCCATGTAGCATTACATTCATTGGCGTTTACGATCTGAAAGTGCGATCTCTCCAATCGTGAGAGTATCACGGTGACTGTCTAAAAGATCTTCTAATATCCTATTCGTATTCAATTATGTCTGATGTTATCTGCAGATAGCTTTAATATTTCGCCACATTTAATTTCATCAAGTTCCGTCAGCGCTCACTGAAACTAATTAGAAGAGATTGCCTTTTAAGTTGACATAATTTTGATATCTCCATAAGAATAATTTCGCAGTTAATGACTAATCTAAAGATAAGTGGTGCTTACAGTTCGATATTTGGAATGCATTTGGTTAAATAACATTTTAATGCTTTGACCGTTCAGCACAGGTCGAGGGGCAAACGCGATATGTGCATTACCGTTTCTCAATATTTTACACTTAAGTCACGTAAGAATATTCGATACTATTTCCAAAAAGATTTGTACTTTTGTCACTTTCAGAAACGCTGAATTTGCCATATTCTCACATTAAATATCAGAAATCTTATTGAACCTGATGTACTGTGGTAGTGAACAATTTTTTGCCTCGGAAAAGAGCTAACTAACGATAAAATGAAAATCATTCGTATCTTTTGCTTGTTGTACTAGAAAAAGTTACGCTTTCCACACTTTCTTTCTGTCAAGTAAATTTAGGCATAAAATTGTCAATAACACTGTATGGTTTATTAAGTATTGACTTTTCTGCATTCCATAGTAATGCTTCCATAGTACGCATTTCATAGTAATTCTTGCATTCCATAGTTATGCTTCTGTTTGGTCAAAACCATTCAGACAGTCCAAACTCACGCAAATGAAATAATGTTTGATGATGACTTCATTTGTGTAATATGCATGAGGCGAGCAAAATCATTATTTTTTCGTTACTTATTACATTTTTGATAATTTTCTTGTTGACACTATTTCTATCGTTGTTTATGTATACCAACTTCAACCGAAAGAGGTCGTGATTTACATTTGCATGAAAATAACTGTTGAAATAATTAATAACTTCAAAGTGAAATGTATAAATTAAAAAGTCAATCGAGTAAAAGTTATTTAAATTACAAAAAAGTGTGTTTTCTGACAACCTTGAA
This sequence comes from Nixonia krombeini, assembly GCA_022817245.1. Taxonomy (NCBI): domain Eukaryota; kingdom Metazoa; phylum Arthropoda; class Insecta; order Hymenoptera; family Scelionidae; genus Nixonia; species Nixonia krombeini. The sequence goes on along the minus strand of JABFPT010001489.1, from coordinate 12,437 downwards.
CAGACGGTTTAGCTTCAAGTCTAATGATTAAATAAAAAATTTATTATCTATGTACACTAATGTTGAATTCGATTTTACAAAATGTTTTTGTACCATCATAATTGAGTCGATGTATAGAATTCAACCTACACTTAAATAATAAACGCTTTCTGAGAAAGTTAGATATAAAAATTGCCAAAACAAAAACTGATGAAATCTTCTTAAATGCTTATTAATTAAGTGAAATATAATTGTCTATAGTATGTTGAATTAATTTTGACTGTGTAGACGTTTACCGAAAGCGCTCGCGAACGTGCAAAGCTTTATCATTAATTGGATTTGTCTGCGTCATCATCTTCAAAGGTTCGTTTCAGTAAGATAAGTACATTTTATAAGTTCTGTATGCGTATAAATGTTTTGATAAAAAATCACTGCTATAAAAATTATCACCTATTAAAAAATATATTTCATTGTTTGTCACCGCAAAGTCTAGATATGTTCGCGTGTCTAGTGAAAAATACGAATAGACCGAATGACATTCATCGTTGGATGAAGCTTTTGCAGGCAAGAGTTTCTACACTTTATCTAAATGCAAAATGGAATCATTCTGATGTTATTAACACCATATATGTATGTTTGTCAGTATGTCTCATCGAACATCGTATGTCATTTGTGATTGACTTACGATAGATGCTCAGAAATTTCGAGTGATTGCACTAACTTAGGTTCAGATGCTCAGCTTCAAATTTACTTGGTTCGGAATATAATTTGCATGTTCGTTTCACATTCTCCGGTTAAGCGGAGATTTGCCAATCTGTTGGAAAAGGGAGTAAAAAACATTTAGAGAGAGTTCGTTAGACTTCGTGAATCGTGTTAGATAAATTGAAATAGGAAAATAAGTAGAAGAATAAGCGGCATCTATTAAAGAAAAAAGGACAAGTAAACTCCTCCCTTCGTTTCCACTCGAGCGAATTACCACTTACAGTTCTCACCCTACATTTCTAATGGTTTGCACAGTATTTTATCACCAAATATAATATTCCTGCATGTCTTTGTCACCATTCAACTATTCAAACAAACGGCATCAGAATCGAATCCATTCACGTCGTTATCGTTCGGCCCGTAAAGGGTGTTTCAGAAGCGGATCAGCACGAAAAATACCGCGACCTCTTTACCTACATATCACCTCGCCACACGGTGTTTGTCTTTCAACATAGGTTTCCGCAAATGCGCAATCGAGGAATTCGAACAAAGAGTAGCAAACAAAAGCTGAAAGTGGCATAAATTGACTTGGACGAGTTCGCCGTTTACTTCTTCGATTAAATAGAAATAAAAGGATGTCGTTGTCCTGGTTGAGCTTCGTAAAATCATCAGTCGTTGCAGCAGTGTAAGCGTCGGCGAATAACCCAGTTTTCATAAGCCCACAACGCACGTGGAAAATAAGTGGGGTTGTCCGTCCCTACGCTTGTATACATCTGGCTTCAGCCTTTCATCGCTGTGTTTACCACCGATACAAACGTCGCTTTCTAGTAAAATCGCGGTCATCGCAGCGGCTGTGCATTCGACCTGT
>JABFPT010001487.1:3255-19589 GCA_022817245.1 Nixonia krombeini | reverse complement strand
CAACATCTCATTATCAGCGACAGAATGAAATACTTTTGTAATTCCAAGTTACTCGTAAATAACTGCGGAACGTTCGATTCGAATAGATTCAGCTACCGTAAACGTTACGCGATATGTATCACTGTTACACGCTGGATAATATTCACCTGTAATCGCATCTGTACGCCATCGTACTTGACTGCGTTTTCCAGTTGCAACTGTTGTTACTGGATTACGTTACTTTAATTATGTCAAGCAATATCATATCTGTGGACACACTGTTCAACGTTACACGTGTTTATCATTTATCTCGATAACTGCACAGTTCGGCATTTTTTCTTTTTTTTTTAAGTTTTTCTTACTCACGAATTACTACTTGCGGGTTAAGTGTACGAGATAAGTGACCAGCCCATCGTCTCTCCCCCTTCCCGCCGTCCGAGTGGCTTATGCCTCTTCGATACGTGTGAACTTTACGAGGTTCCGAAGATCGAAATTAATGGCAGATAATGGCATGGCAAAATATGCAATGCAGGAAGTCCCATCCGGCTGTCGGACTGTCTCGATGGGAAACTGTTTTACGGACTCACCGCAATTTGCTTCCTTTTCTTTCAACCGGTACTGTGTGTATCGGACACACCACCTTTCTTTAAAATGCACAATAAGAGATCGTAAAAGACACAGCAATCGACGTGTTGCGTACGAATAGGCGTATTATTCCGTCGTTGAAAACGAGAGACTAGACGCGATCGGTGACCATCGTTTCGTGAGTTATCGCAAGGTTTTCGTTGACGATGCAAACGTCATACTACCGTTCTTCAAAGTGCATCACCGCGGTATTCCACATTCGACGTACGTTTCAAGGCAGCGGTGTCGAGTGAAGTCTGGCGTACCAACACATGCGCGTGCGATTTGACGTGTAACATTGTAACAGCCAGTAAACTCTTCTCACCTTTGTGCACCTGTGGCCTCCCGACGACTTCCTCCGACCCATTCAAGGGCAGAAGGCGTTCGGGAACACATGTGCTCGACCGCAACAACGTCCACGAATGATTCGCGCTCGTTTCCATCCCATATTTTCAACCTGTCCAAGGATTTCGTCGGCCGCGCGTAAAAGGCATTGCCTTCCAACAACGCAGCTGACGGCTGCTCGGAATTTACCGGCTATAAATAATCAATCGTCGTCGAGCGATAATCGATTCCCGTTTACACATTTCCAGTCGCCTGATTAATATTCAAATTGGGAATGATTGAGTCGCGCCATTCCCCCGCGCGTTTCACCTCGTTATGAATTTAGAATGGCGACGAGTGGCGGCTTATTCGCCAGGCGCGAAAGAAGAGACGCCGCTGCACGAGCGAGTGTCTTATGGGACGTGAACGTGGCCGGAAGTATTAAGTCGCGTTAACGTTAATTCCGATCTCGGCGACCGATCGGGATCGTGCGGAGTGACAGAAATTGGCCGCGCCTGAAAGTCTGCGGCACGGTCAATGGTATACGCAGGATCATTTCCATATTGTAATGTTCCGTATCCTGTCTCCAAGCCGGTTGATATTATGCGCTAACAAACCATTTATACCAGGTGTTAAATTGTCTGTGACGCCCGAACCGTCGGCTTCGCCACTGCGTTATTATAATGCTTCGAGTGTGAGGCGATGGAGAGAGAGAGAGAGAGAGAGAGAGAGAGAGAGAGAGACGGGGAAGGAGAGAGAAAAGCGGGGAAGGGGTTAACGAGAGAAGGAGAGAAATGGAAAAAGGGAGGAAAAAAAGATTGGGGTCCAAACGAAACGAGCGCTAATAGCTGTAAATTGACCAGAAAAACGACTCGTCCGATTCGAAGCGCGCTATGTACCAACGAGTGAAAAAAAAAAAAGACGACTCGCCGGTCCACGCATCCCGTACGCGAATTGCATGTGAGAACTGGGCGTGAAACAACGGGTAATTTCAATCGGCAAACGCGGATCATTCGCTTACAAAACAGACGCGCTTCCAGGAATACGTAATTCAGAAGCATAGCGGTCATTTTTTGCGGATTTTCCAACAGCACAGTTTTTTCTTTTTTTTTTTTTTTGTTACCATGGATTTCAACCTCGGTAACGACCGCGACGAAACGAGGGAAATGACTAAATGGAAATTAATTTAAAAAGCCCGTTTCTACCCGATTTCCTTCACGCGAACCGCCCGCCGTGCTTTCACCGGGCTTAATTAATCGCGGTTATCGGTGACGAATGATTTAGAAAGCATTTTATACAGAATCTCTATAAATTATCTCTTTCTCACCTCGGCAACATCTCTCGCCGGCTACTGTTATTTCAAAATATCCTACCGGCGGAATATACTGTTACGAGGGGGACATGTTCGGGTGAAATTTATGTGTCAAATGTACATTTAAAAGCGATAATTAGCATGCCCGTTGTACTGCCGAACTTCATTCACCGACGGATACTTTTATCAAACCCGTGTCCCCGGCACTCGTTTCGTTTCCAACCCGGCCATATAATTACCATCTTGGCATTTTTTTGAAATAGCAGGAAACACCGATCGCTATCTCCGAGATAAATGACTATCAAACGAACTGAGAAGTGGCGACGTTAAATTCGAGAGCAGAACCTCTCCTTTTTCGTTTTTCTCCTCTCACAGCTGCCAAGACCGCTATTAACTCTTTACTGTTTTAACATGCCTTCCGTAAGATATGTCAATTATAAATTTAAATTGCGCATTATTTTATACGCCGCGTATTTGCGCGTTCCTTCCTACCGATGAATAATCATGAAAATCGACCGTCACGTTGGCGGAGGGGGGGGTGGGGGAAGCACGCGAATTTCGAAGGTACCATAGCGCCAGTTTTTTTTACCAGCGGGGAAAAGGAGAAAAAACTGATTAAGAAAAATCACGTTTGAAAAAAGTCCTTTGCGCAACGGCAGATCGATCGATAGCCGGCGAATGATTTCACGTCCGAGAGCGCACCGCTACCGAGCCTCGGTCGCGGTAAGCGAGCATACCTTGTAGCAATAACTTCGCCACGGCGGGCACGAAATGCCTGTAAATGCGGGCCCTCGCACAACCGCATTATCGTGTGTGGGCCTAGCGGGGCCTGGAGCGCATAAGAGAGCTTCTTATCTCACCTCATTATTTTGCTTTAACTGCGGCGGATGCTTAAATTATTGCCGCCACGGCAATTCCGCATTTTCGAAGAAGCTATGCTTAATTCGATCGTTAATTCGAGCACGTCCGTAAAACGTTGCGTGAAAGAGCCGCGGAACGTTTTTCCGGGGAAAGACGCGTTAATTCTTGAAAACGCGTTGATTCGTGAAAACGATATTCCGCCCCTTGCACTATTTTGACGAGTGTGACTCGTGGTGAAAATTTTGGGCCAAACAGGAATATCACGTGTAGGACTCGTGGTCGTAAATTCGCGTCAAACGTAATCATATCTATAAATTAAATTATTTTTCGGAATCGCTTTGGCTCGTATTCTATCGGGTTACATCGTGGCGTGGGGAGAAGGTGGGGGGAGGGGGTGGGTGGGTTAATTCACGAAAACGCGTTGGTTCGTGAAAAAGCGGCGTAATATCGACCCGAAGGTTCGCCTAAAGCAGATCGCAAAGCGTACCGCCAGATCGCAATAGCGGCTGTAAAGAATTAATTCCCGGCCCTTTGATCGCAGGTCCCGGCAGCAGCGCAAACACTGATCGCCGGGAAATTTGGATCGCGAGGGGTTGGCCCGACAATCGGCTTGCATGAGGCACGCAGCGCGTCTATAGCCGGGCATTGCGAATCAATATGACGCGGCGTGGCCGCGAACAGGTTCCAGGTGACGCGACGTTTAATTTGCGAGCACAGATCGTAGGCGGATAACGATAAATAAAACGACAGTGACGCTCAGCGAGCGCGTGGTACGGCTCGTCACGGTGCGTTCGGGCAAAGGAGGAATAGGAAGCCGAGGAGAGCCGCGAGGCGAGCGGGATAACGAGACGTTGACGGGCCAATTAGATCCTAAACGTTGCTATAATTTCTTTGACTAATGCCGGCGACCACCGGTGACGGGAGCAGAGGGAGAGGGCGTCCGAGTCAGGGATGACTCTCTAACGACGACGCCTGGCCTTTCATTTCCGTCCCGGTCGATACGGACTATCTCCCAACATTCGTTACGTTCCGTCAACGGGGAACGAAACGAAGAAAACAATCCGGTACGTAATAAGCGGACTCGTTTGACGTCCTGGCACGACAAGGCGGAGTATAATCGCGAGTAGGCCAAGTTTTTCAACGGATCGATTATTCAAATGATCTCTGGAGGGAGGTGGGTGACATTTCGCAGAGATGTTTCATGCCGACGTGGATAACGAGCGGTATTTATCGTTGGCATTTTCGAAATGCTCGGGTCACAAGTTCGTACCCACATTCGATCGGGGTAATCGTCGCGTACTTGGCAACGCTGGCACCGTGACAATTATGCCGCATCTTGATTCTTGTTTTTTCCGTTTTTTCATTCGTCAGGAAAAAATGCACGCGGTTTCTGGAGGACGACTTTATGGCCGAGGCTCATCGGAGATGCGAGATAGGCGAGAGAGTGAAACCTCGCCACGGCTGCCGGATTCGATGGCACGTCGACCGTTTCACACCCTAAGTGGCGCGGTGCCTCTGTTCTCCGGCGGACACAGCCACGGCGATTTCGCACATACGATCACGCACGGCTCCAGCACCGAAGCAAAGGGCTGAATAAAAGATGAGATTCACACCGAGTCTTGTTCGCGGCTCTCTTTCGCTTTTTCTGCCGCTTTCTGCGGCCTTCCGACGCAGAAGCCGGGCCGCCTACTCCTCGCCACTTCTCTCCTTCGCTCTTGGCTAATAAAGTGACTTCACGGTCGACACACAGAAGCACCACCGTACGACGCTCCTCGGCAATTTTATCTATGGCGGAGGACGCGGCGAGAGGGGCCAAAACTCGTTCAGAACTCGTCCGCGCCGCTGACTCCGTTCCAGGCTATTGCGATAAGGCGATCTTCCACGGGAACAGAAGACTTCGCCGCTCGACCGCCGATGACACTACGCGCCAATGAATTTTCTTCGCGTCCGCTTTCGAATGTTACGGTTAACAGACATTGTTCCATATGTCGTTTGGGTGAGCAAATTATGTCTCTTTTTCCACTTTGTTTCCTCGTTATTCCGGTCTGGCCTGGTCTCTACAATGCGTGATAAGAATATTGAGTTTTGGAACGGCTGAGAAATGATTTTGAAAAGCTTGTTGCGGAGAGGACAAAAAGCAGTTTTGCAAAAATTGACAAGCCAATGTTGGTATCGAAAATGTGGGATGTCGAAGACACAGTGTTTGTACATTCATTTTATCAAACATTTTCCGTTCTTTCTTGTTCACGTTGTATCTCTGCTCACAATTTTTATTTGCGTTCATGTGCGTACGGATTAATCGAATGCCAAATCGTCCTTGCGTTGTAGATATAATTTTTTTTTTTGCGGAAGTAACTCCGTAAATTGTCCAATGTTTGATTAGTATGAAATTCCGTTGGAAGATGTGCCAAGCAACATTCTTTCCTAATGGAAAGAGTTATTAATCACACGACTGTTTTTATGTAAATTTGACATTTGGAATACTTGAACTTATCACTTTCAGTGTTTTAATTGTGAGAATACGTCAGTGACAATTCTCACGTCAACATGACGTTAATTAATAGATCTCGATGTTACGACTCGACCCATAACCCATAAAATATTTCCTTTTTATAAAAAAGCACGGCGAATGCAACCAAAATTTACAAGATTAACGCCATCTCCGCCGAGTCGAGGACAAAACGTCACCTTTGAAACTTTCGTTGAAATAACAAACCGACTGATCTGTAAATACTTACACAATGTTTTTTTTCAATCTATGATTGACTATTCATTATTCGATCGGCCAAAGAATTTTAAAAGCGTTTCTTTCAATTACGGCAGCACCTCTCACATCTTCCAAACGGCGAACTTCATTTACGAGCGTACCCTCGACTTCTTCTGGCCTGACATCACCGACCGGACAAAAGAAAACTATTCCATACAACGAGGACGTATCGCCTGACGCCGCTCGAACGTCTACGCAAGGTACGCCGCAACGCAACGTTTCACACGTTATACGCGGAGGGGCGAAACCGCCCCCGTATCCGCGAAGTCACGACAATGGTTGACAGACAAGGTGTTTTCCTTGTCGCGGACGCATCACATCCGTTGCGTGCAGTGTTGCAGGCTGCGTGCGAGCTGCGAAACGCACAGCTGTTGACCCGCAGCTAAGAAGCAGGCTGAATAACCGTCGTAAAAGGCGAATAATGACCGCGGTGGGTGCCTATATACGTACGCTGATATATACTTAGGAGTCCGCGCGTATGTGCACGCCTTCTAACGCACAAATGACTTACACGACACTCGAGATAGAATAAAGTACCGCTCAACTGGGCGCCCGGACGTGTGTCCTTGTCCTCGACGCCACCTTCCAGCTTAATTTCCTCCCCCGTTATTTTCTTCGGGCCTCGAGGTAATCGCGATAATCATTCGCCATTCTTAGACGTTACTCGTCACTTTTCATTTACTTTCTCCGCTCTTTTTCCAGCGTCTACACGTGCTTCCAGTTTTGCTCGCCGGCGCTTGGTGCCTTATGGGACAGACTGTATCTTTGCCCCAGCGCCTTCGTCACGAGTGCGGTATCGGTATGAAGGCAGCTTTATTCCCACGAGCAGCATCGCACGGAAAGCCTCTTAAAACTCTTTGCGTGTCGTGCCTGGCCACGTCCGACGCAAAGGTACGAGAAAAACGTCGCTGACACCCGCTACTTGAGGAACTAGGTGGCGCAACGCTGCTTTACGTCGTACGCCACGTCGTACATTATTCTCGCTGTAAATAAAGAAAATCGACCGCCCGTTTTTATAGTCCGCTCACATTTTACAACCGTTTTGACATTTACCGCGTGACGGTTTCGTTGGGCGGCGGCCATCCGAAAACTGCCGGAATTTAATCAAAGGTTTCTTTTCTCCCTTTTTTAGGAATTGTTGGGAAAGTCGTACGAATTTATACACCCGTCAACGCTATCGTAAAGGAATTAAACGTCTGTGAATGGTCGGACACTGTAAACCGATCGGATTAAACCGACACTGTAAAACGACGGTGTTAAAAGCCAATTAACGCGACGACACCGACCAAGCTGTATATTTCCTCCACACTGGGATTATCTTAAACACATTCTTTTCCTTTTTTTTTTTTAATGAAACGCTGTTACAGCGTGCCCATTTTCCTGTTGCATAGGCAAACATTTTGACGTTCGGCGTGTACGAAAAGCGTTTAAGATGTAGTCGGAGCAGCGGCGGCAATTATCGTAGTAGTTACATGCTGAAAGATGTTTGTATGTAAAACCCATGTTGGCACAACGGTAATTGCTGCTAATCATACACTTACTTTTTAAACCTGTTTCGCCGTGCCAACGTGACGTTAGCCCTAAACGCGTGTCTACAGCGTCTTTCGCAAAGTGCTTCTCGAACTCGATTGCATTGCGCTGAAAGTCGAGTAAGGAATGTAAATGTAACAATCGACAGAAGTGGATGAAACGAGACTCGTTTGGTTAGATTTTTGCAGTTGTCACAACCAGTGTTGCGAGGTTCGAACGGTGGAAAGGAAATAGATTTGTCGGTTCAAGGATCGCGGCCTTTGCCACGGCTGGAACATGTTTCGTCGAGGGCAGAGATCTACGTCAATAACAGCAATGGTAAAATTAACTGTACTTTGTAGCTACAACGGTCGCTTCTTTGTCCGGGCCGCCGTCCCGTATTATTTTCGTTCTTTGTCTCGGCGACCGCGCATGCACGATTTCCCTTACACCTCCCGACTACAAAAACCCATCTTTTTCAGGTCCCGAGGCTAAAAAGTGGAGTCGTGCGTCTCTGGCGAGCCACGTCGACCGACGCGGCATTCAAGCGATGAAAAGGAAGGCGAGCTAATAAGAATTTAGCCAGCCACCTGTACGACGGCGGCCCGTCACCGTGACGCTCTCCCGTGACACCTCATTTCCACAGTTTTCACCTCGGTGTACGTGTGCGCTCGGTTGTGTGCGCCGGCTGAAAAGGGCAAGAAGGGGTGTCCCTGATGCGGCGGATAAGAAGCTCGTGTTGTTTAAGGGTATCTGTACAGTTACGCCCTCGCACGGTTCTGGAATTATAATGGCACGTCGTGCATAATGCGAGCCGGCATTCCCACACGCGGCCGACGCCTCGTAAACATCGCCACGACGGATCCTCGACGCCATGCTCCGGCTTTTCTTTTGAACCTGACTGCGCGGAAAAGGGTCGACCCGGGATCTCGTTCGCGTGGAAAACCGCCCAATTAAGATTCAAATCGGCCGCGAATTAAATCCAACTTGGAAGCTGCGAGGAGGATGCGGGATCGAGGTTGGGAGAGGGAACGGTGGAAAGATCTCGCTGATGGATGGGGTCCGGTTGACCCACCGGCGCTGTCGAATGGCGACTGTCGTCCCTGCGACAAGCTTCTCACGGATCTCGCCTCCGCCGTTGGCAACATCCAGTTTTTCACGGCTAACAACTGTCGCCTGGATCGCCCGACGAAAACCGTTGCACAGGCTCCACCTTAGGTACGCTGTTTTTCTCCCCGTGACAACCCGGTGCATCTATACACCGTTTTGTCAGAAGAGGAGAATAATGCTCGTGTACACCTCGTACCGGAAGTCGTTTCCCTGGCAATGATCGTCGACGAGGCCGCGTTTGTAGATACCAACGTCGGTTTGGAGATCCGGCGTCGACATCCAGCTACGTACCTCGAACATCGGGGCGAATTGTGATTTGCCTAAAAATGTAAAATTGCGACGGTCTTTATCGTCTTACCAGCCATTTGAGGATCGCGTCTCAATAAGACGATGCTCTCAATAACGTCGCTTTAACTGGCGCCGAAGAAGGCCGATGACTAGCTCGAAATTCCACTCTCGCTGCCAGCGACTCTTCACACCTTCGTAATCATATCACCAGTCAACCATTTAATCCCGGATGATGTTACACGTACCTCGTCACAGTCGGTTCTGTATCTCGCGCGATGGCTGGCATGAGCGTACGGCTTCCTCGCCTTCGGCCATTCCCGAAATCGTTTCGCACAAGCGAGACTTTCTTAGCCGACCACGTCGAGGGAAAACGATGGAATTTCGAAAGTTCGGGGGATTACGATAACGCGCGTAAATCATGTGCGGTATAGCGGGAGAGCGCATTAGCCTCGATTGGTCGATCGGTAACCGCGATCTCGTGTTACGAATCCGAATATCGCCGCGATGTTTATCTTGCGGACACCCCTCGCTGATCCGCCGGCTCATGCTCGTCCCGGGGGATTACGCGGCCCATGGCATTGCACGCGCGGTCCTTTGACCGTTCCAGCCAAGTGCTCAAAGGCTTTATTAACGAGGCTCGTGGGTCAACTTTTTTTTTTCTACGAGAACGCATCGAAACCGCGTTTGAGAGAGTGGCCTATCAAAAGCAAAATAATGCCGCGAGATGTCTGGAATGGGTTTTTTCTGCGCACCGAACTGCTCCCGCGGTGAAGATTTTTGTAGCCGGGAAAGGAAGAGAAGTCGCTCTCTAACCGGGGAATGCACGTGGACTGAAAAAATGGCATACCTTTTTTGCGCCTCCCAATTACTCTTTCCCCGGCGTAAGCGGACACTGTGCGAGTTCTGACGCGCTGCATTCAACAACGTGCGGGTGTCAGATGCAGGCGAGATAGAGTTGCCCCGCGGTTTCCGGTGCGCGACGAGAAAACCGAAAACGTGGCGGAACTACCAAGTCAACTCTTTCTCGGATAACATCTCGCGCAACGACAGGGAGATAGAGAGAGAGACAGAGAGAAAGAGAGAGAAAGAGAGAGAGAGAGAGGGAGAGCCGGCTTTGAATAAAAGAGGCTTTAACGAGAGAGGTCGCGTACGCGACGATTATCCGGGCGGAGTTGCTCGATGGGCGATCGGCGGCCGGATAGTGGCGAATTGGCGAGAGTGCATAAAGCCGGTGAAATACAGGATGCCAATAAAATGGCATTAAAGGCACCCGGCGCGGCGGCGCAGCGCGTAAGCCAGAAGGTCCTTAACCGGCTAAGATCGGGCTTAATTAACTCGAGGCTCGTTTGTGCGTCGATCGCTGGGAGAGTGGAAGTGAAGGGGGGCAGCGGGAGGGGGGGAGGGGAGCTACGGGCGAGTCCGATATGTCCTGGGTGGCCGGAGATTCCAGTTTCTCGATAATTGGTCGAGGTGTTTCGACACCCGACCACCAATGCGAGTATGAGGAATAATCGAAAACGTCTTCGCCACCGTTGTAGCTGCGCTGCGATACCCGCGAGATAACAGCGAACGACATTAGGGAATGACGCCTCGCTACGGTGTTATTGGTCGGAGATTAACAGCCTTGGCAGAGACGGCGACATTCTTCGGTGAATTATTCGCTGACGTAATTCGTGCGATTCCTTTTTGCCTTCTGGGAAAGGCACCTATTGGAATGAATGCAGCGTGTATGTGATATGTGTGTGTGTGTGTGCGGGTGTGCCATGCGGATGTGACATTTGGATGTGTAATGTGGATGTAACGTAACGGACGTTCAATTATGTATGGAAATTTCGCGTAAGGTACGTAACGACGTTAAAGCTCGAAGTAAATGTTGTATATGGAGCGTGCAGCGAAGGTTGCGTTAATTTTTTAGGCGAGACGGGACATGGTGGGAAGCTCAAGGCGACACTAGTCAGTGGCATATCGGACACCCTATCGGCCAAACACGACAAAACCAGCACTAATTTCACAATCGAATAAACGCGACCCTTCCTCGGCTGACCAACTGAACCGACACAAATATGTTACATATCCCGAGCGTCGTCAGAGAGAAACGTCGAGGGAGACGGAGAGGCGAGTGGCCGAAGAGGGAGGGAGAGAAAAGGACGATGGGACGTGATAACACATGGGACGATAGCGATACACCCTCTCGCGCGTCTGCCGGAGATGAGTCAGCTCGGGCGAGGTGAACCCTCGGAAATCACCCCACGAGCCGGGGTGCAATTTCATGAGAACCCGCTCGTCGCCGCTCGAGCTTGTCTCGAGCTGCGCAGCCGATCGCTCTAACCTCATTAACTACTCGCCTTTACTCCCTCGCCTTTTTTCGAAAACGCATCGGGAAGTCGTTAGCTTTCGAAAAAGAGGCGAGCGTTTTTGCTCGTTTCCAACGCCCCGTCGAACCACTCCGAACTTGTTTTCGCTCGGCACAAACTCAATCGGTGAAATTAATTTCACGAATTTGTAACGTTTAATTGCAAACGCCCGGCTTTTAAGAGAGCTATAATCGAGGAGAGAAACTTCGGCTGGGCCTTAATTAAAAAAAAAAATAAACGTCGCCAATTACGCTTTTGCCGCGTGAAAAAAAGGTGCAACGACCGAAAGCGAAATCGTGCATCTTTTCGAAATTGCATCAGAGACGGGGTGGCAGCGCTGATGAGTGTGCCGTTGATGACGTAAATCAATTGTCACGCGAACCGAGTTAATCCAATTCGTGCGCGACGCTGCGGATGCGACCTTTAATAGCCGTCTCGCCTGAGCAGACGTGTCATCAAAAAGTGCGAAAGCTTAATCAGAAGAATTGGACCTCTCGCTTGGTCGCTCGCAATCAGATAATCTTGTGCGACTCGACGTGGTTTCCCTCCGGAGTGAAAAGTCACGAACCGGGGAACGACTTCGAGCTGGGGAATCGTTTTAATTGTTAAGACAAAAGCGCCGACGTTACGACGATGCGCCACGAGTGCCATTTTCACTTTAGTTGGCGTGGCTCGTCATCTTCACCGAGACTCCACTCGTTTAAAGCTTCTTACTTGTGTTTGGTAACGTTCGCTTGTAAATGACTTGTAAAGGAGCAATGCGGATAGTTTTGACGAGATTAGTGAAATCCTTGAAATAATTTGAATCGACGCGAATTGTTCTTATTATACTTATTCCGTTGATCGCGAGCATATTTTTTATCTACTTGTTAATTAATTGTGTTGTAAAAAGTCTATATATATAATTCTTTCACTATAACGTCATACGCATTTTACATATTTTTTATTTGACATTAGACGTTTTTATGAATTGTTTGAAACCAAGAACTCGCACCACAAAACTAATATTAACTTCTGTATTTTTTATGCCTTTAGTTTTTCTTTTTTTTATAAAGTACTTCTATACTAACGCAAAATCTGGCAACATAGTTGAATATCTCAGAAGTGACAGCTATGCACTACCATAGACATAATTTGAGGGAAGCAATTTAAAAAAATGCTAAATGAGAATGAATTTTTAAAAAATCCCGAAATACCGTTGAAGCGGAACTGGCTGCCCCAACTTTAAACAGTTTCGCAATTACACGACCATTATAATCCTACAAAGTAGCGTTTTCGTGGCAGCTGCGAGCGCTGGAAAAAATCGCTGGACAGGATCCAAGCGAGGGAAGAGGCGTACGGTCGGTCCCCCCGGCGCGTATTCGTCATAGCGAAGAAAAGCTTGATCGGGGGAAACGCTGGCTCGCCAAGATTTCTCCGGTCGAACCGGGCAGCGGGATACGCGGCTGTTAACGATCCCGTGGTTTTTGCGCCGGCAGCGAGCGACCGTCCGCGCGATGTTTCACTCAGCGCCACTTACAGGCTTCTCGCCGCGCACGAAAAACTGGTACGCCGCGCGCAAAACGTTTAACACGAATACTCGGTATGTCGGGGTGATAATAACGTCGAAAATTGCGCGAGCCGTACACGTTCGCGACACGCGGAGAAAACACCCCTGTCTTTCGTTCCTTTCCCCTTTTTGCCGCTCTCCCACCTCCTCCCCTCCCTCTCCTCCTTTCCCCCACTTCTCTTGTTTACCTCGCATTAAAATTCATAATTAATTCACATGCGATTCCGACGAAGCAAAGAACTGATAAAAACGATAAAGAATTAATTGCGAAATTGATAATAAACTATTCGGGGTATGTTTACGCGTATAATATTTCGGGCGATTAGGATCGCGGAGATACGGCGGTGGCGCGGCGAGGCTCGTAAAAAAAGAATAGATCGGCCAGTTCTGGCGTTCTGCGGAGCAATTAAAAGCGAGGGAAACGGGCGGTATCAAGACTTGTCAGCGATACGATTGTTAACGATCGATAGCAGTCTCTTGGAAACGGCGTGCGTCGTGGCTGGAGGAGGCGATGACGGAACAGCTGTGCCTCGTGTCCGCTTCACCTGTTGGTCCCGCGCTAATTAGACGCGGCGAGATACGCGCGCCGAATACGAGAGCAAAAACCGTCGTTTTTCCACCGCGACCTTACCGGAATTATTACGGGGAAGATTGATCGGCAAGGCTTTCCTCGGCCTGAGAAATCGGCCGAAAGCGAGAACGGCCGAGAAGCGCCTTCCCCCACCACTCGGCTGCCCCCTCCCGCGAATCGTGGATTAAACCGCTATTTCACGCGGGAAACACGTCTGCCCGTTTCGATGGAACTACAAAGCAGAGTTGAAATCTAGTTGTCTATCTGGCAGATGACCTCATCGTGCCATTCACAGCGCGGGGAAAAAGCAGCGCTGCCTTTCATGGCCGCGACCGAAGCGCGATCCTTTTCCGATCGCGCCGCTTTAATTGCTTATTTCTCGGGAACTTTGAATAGCGGCGAATTCGCGGGGGAAAAGAAATCGCCGCTGGATCCATTATTCAGCAACACCGTCGTCATATGCCTCACGGGCGCCAGCTCGAGGATACGAGTATCTCGTGCCTCTGTTCATCTCTCTCTCTCTCTCTCTCTCTCTCCGTCTTTCTTCCCCCTCCCTGGCGTTCCATCATCGTCCCCCTCCCGCCTCGCCTGGACGTAGCCGAGCGCGGCAATAAATTTTCGCCAGTTGACGCAGCGCTATATGTTTTCTTGCCGTTTCAGCCACGGCGCTCTCTCGCGGAAAAATATTATTATCCGTATCGCCTGGCCAAGGTAACGGGAAAGCGGTGCGCACCATACACTCGCCGCCGAAGGACTGCATTGTACTTCACGCGTATCGCCCGCGGGATGGCAGGAATCCGAATCTGCCACTGTTTCCTGCTCGCCTGAAAACTCGCCGCTTCTCGAGTTGTTGCATCAATATACATTTATGCAATGTAGGAGATTAATATGTACTAGTGACAGACTGAAGGAAATTCAACGAAAAAATTTAAGTTAGGGTCGGTTGATTTGTAGGTTAAGTTTTAAGTCAAATTGGGTAACGGTCATTTTTAAATATCAAGTTCGGTTAGTTGGTAAACCGGCAAGTTCGGTTGGCCCGTGTAGAAGATTTTTATCAAATTTTAATTAGCGGAACAGTTCGCACGTTTGGTTAGATCTAATGCACAAGGTTGGTTGTACGCATTGCGTCGAGAACAGCTGAATGTGAAGTAAAACAGGCTGAGATTAGTAGTTGGAATAACTGGGCACAAACATAACCTGTATATCGCCGTTTGCAGTAGACGAGTATTTAACTGCCGTTCCAGTAAAATTGACTGCATTAATCAGTTGATTTCACCGAGTTATTCAGTACTGTACTGTTCAACCGAATAGACCGAATACAATAGACATGGTAAGCTGATTTACATGAAAGTTTCAGTTTTGCGAACAAATGGTGTTTTTAGGTAGAATTATAGAATATGTTAATTAAATTCATTGAGATTGACAACTGAAAGTAAAACTTGATGAAAATGTAATTCGTATGTTACGTCATAAAATAGTCATATCGATTGGTGTAATAAGTGGGGTTTACTACGTTGGTCAGTCGAATGTTTAAATAAATTCGGAGCGCATTATTCACTGAAATACATTTGGAAAATTTTGACGCTTTAGCTGCAAATAACTGAAACCGGCCAATTTATTCGGAAGTACAATTTTCTACTTTTTAGTCAAAACAACTGTAAAAGCAGTAAAGTTTATTGTAATTGACATTTAAAATAACGAAGTCGGAACTTAAATAAATATTTAACAGTGTGAGTCGTCATTTAACATTCGCGTAGAATTTACTACGTTAGTCAGTTGAGCGTTTAACCGCATCATTCAATAGAAACACACTTAATACAACTGCTAAATCCTATAAACTGAAAATTCGACTTCAGTTGTACTCTCGGTTAAACCTTGTGAAATAGCTCACGGTAAAGACAAGGACAAAAGTACGGAAAAGAAATTGCAAACGAGGTTCACGTCTACGATAATCGTATACAAAATTACGTAAGTATTTAAGGTTAATTTAAACCTGTATATTCAGTAGCGTCGACCACGCTAGTCAATCGAGCGTTTCGTCAAGTTACACAGTAGCGCATTACTTATCCGAAACGTCGTTTTAAACAGCCGAGAAGCAAATGTTTTATCGACGGACAAAAATGCGGGAGAGTATCGTTCGAATGAATTCGAAGGCGACGAGTGACGGAAAGGTTCCCACGGTTAACGCGCGGTAATGCGCGTATAAAGATATTTTGACAAAGTTTTATGCCGGCGGATGAAAGTGTCCTCTGGTGATAAAGCCTTTTAACGCGGCGGCCGCCTCTTCTTCCCGGTGGCCGGGCGTTACGGCCAGGCTCGCTCGGCGAGATAAGGCGCCGGGGATAAAGTCCGGGGCCGTTTGCATCGCCGACACCTGCGACCGGCGAGGCTGAGCCCGCAATTTCACGATAGTAGGTTAACCGCGCGCAGAAGGCCGTTGCGTTTTCCCCGCGTGATGTATGTCTTAATCCGCGGAATGCTCCAGATCGATCGCCACCTGCGCCAATGCCGTTCCCAGACGGCAACGGTCTAGTTCATTTTTTATCGCGCCTGCAACTTTTATGACGAACGTCAGCCGTCCACTTTTTTACGGATTTTTGTACGTCCGGCTTGATTAATTATTGAAATGTCACGCTCGTGGTGTAAGTCGACCCGCCCCAGCTGATTTTAATCATCCGGAATTACTCCCTAACTTTTATTACAACTCTCCGCCTTTCACTACGCACATTTCGCTATTTTATTGACTACTCCTTGACAGATGTTTTCGTTCCAGCTCATCGAAAAATATTTCTTTTCTTTAGAAACACCTTTTTTGCCAGCGTCGTTCATTAAATTGTTAACAATACATTCTAATTCGATTTGTAATATTTCGTTTCCTTAAAAAGCTAAATATGAAATTCATTAATACAAATTTTCTTCAGTTCGCACGTATTTTAGGTTTTTGAAAAAAAATCGAAATGTTATTTAAAAATTTGTCTCTCCTCTTTTGTTTTATTTTCTCATAGTTGCAACTGTAATTTTTCCGAAATCGCATTTACCTATGAATTTAAAACGTATCTTAAATCGAATTTCATCCCGTAATTTCC